>UESW01004011.1:933782-1223484 GCA_900491605.1 Calamus simplicifolius
TTTTCTTTAATGAAAGTTAAATTTTCATTTTTCAAAATCTTGTATTTCTTTTTCAAAACCTTGAAATCGCTAACAAGTTCATTAAAGCATCAAATAGTTCATCAAATGCAAATTCATCGCAAGGGTTATCGATACTTACCTCATCATTGTCGTCCGTCATAAAACATACGTTTGCGACTTCCTTTTGTTCCTCTTCTTCGGAAGAAGATTTCTCGCTATCACTCCAAGTCGCCACATAAGCCTTCTTTTTCTTTTTGTAGGCTTTCTTCAATTTAGGATATTCATTCCTAAAGTGCCCCGTTTATTACACTCATAGCAAGTCAAGGGGTCTTTCTCTTTTTCTTTGTCCTTGTCCTTGTTCTTATCCTTTTCTCCTTCCCACTTTGCTCCAAATTTCTTCTTGTGGAAGGGTTTCTTTCTCCTCATGAATCTTTTAAATTTCTTTGCTAAGAGAGCAGTCTCTTCATCATTATCATCATCATCACTGCTGCTCTCTTCTTCTTTTGCAGCTTTGAGGGCAATTACTTTCTTTTCTTTGTGTCCTCCTTTACATGCTGCCTCATAGTCAGCTCATGGGTCATAAGTGATCCTAGAAGCTCCTCTAAGGGTAAAGTGTTGAGGTCCTTTGCTTCTTGGATTGCTGTCATTTTTGCTTCCCATGATCTTGGTAATGACCTAAGAATTTTTCGAACAAGTTCTGAGTTAGTATATGTCTTACCAAGACTTTCAAACCATTTACAATATCTGCAAATCTAGTATACATGCATGCAATGGTTTCAGATTGTTCCATGCTAAACAACTCATATTTATGAACAAGAATATTAATTTTAGATTCTTTTACTTGGTTGGTACCCTCATGGGTAACCTCTAGTCTATCCCAAATCTCCTTTGCGGAATTACATGTGGAGATTCTATTAAATTCATTAGCATCTAAGGAGCAATATAAGACATTCATGGCTTTAGCGTTAAGCTGTGCCATCTTCCTATCATTATCATTCCAGTCCTTTCGGGCTTAGGAACAATAGTGTCATCAATAACATGTGTGGGTGTACTAGGTCCATTAATTATAACACCCCATAGTTCATAGTCAGAAGCTTGAATGAATATCCTCATTCTAGCTTTCCAATATGAATAATTCGAACCATTAAACAGTGGAGGTCTATTCGTAGAATGACCTTCAGCAAATGATCCAACTTGTGTTGCCATTTGGATCTTTAGCTCTTGATCGTGTGATCAAAATCTAATGAGCACTAGCTCTGATACCAATTGTTGGCCCAGATGACAACCCAAGAGGGGGGGTGAATTGGGTTCTTTAAAAAATTAGCCTTTTAAAATGTTTGCTTAAGATGAATGAAGGCAAATGCAATGTAAATACAAAGTGCAGTGAATAAAACAGAGATAGAGAAAGAGTCAATGAAAGCACGGCAAACACAAAGATTTTATAGTGGTTCGGTGTATCCAACACCTACGTCCACTCCCAAGATTCACTTGGGTCCACACTATAATCTTCCTTGATTACAGCAGAGTTGTTTTACAAGCTCACAACTCAAACTTGTTTTTTCCCGGGATCACAACGAACCCAGCTGGTTTTCAAGGGCTCACCAGCACAAAAACCCTAACACAAGCTTTACCAAGCTTGTACCGAGGTAAGACTACCTCCACTAGTTCAATCCCCCAGATTGAACTAGACACAAAGAATAGAAATATTGTTTTTCAGTTACAAAGCTCCTTAATGAGCAGATAAACAAATATAAGAATAAAGTTTAGAAAAGCCTGATTTGCAGTTGGTTGGCTTTTGAGCTTTTCTTCTTTTCTTCTTTTCCTCAACTCCTTTGAAGTGTAGAATCGGGCCTCAGCTCGGATTCTTCACGGACTGACGTTGGAGTTGATTTGAGCTTTTTCCTCTTTTCTTTGAGTGTTGAAAATCACTTGAGATGCTCTTGAATAGCTCTTGGATTTTCTTCTGAAGCTTCCTTGGATTGTTGAGCTTGAGCACAGAAGGAGCTTCCTTTGATTTCACACTTTTTCTTTCACTCTATTTTGAATCACGGATTTTTTCAAATGACGCTCTGTTTTTCTTCTTTTTCTGAAGATTCTCTCTTTTGATTTGATTCTATTTTCTTTTTTTGATTTGAAAACGGCTTCTCTATTTATAGATTCTGCAAAAATATAGCCGTTAGAAACAAAGAAATAGCCGTTATTAAAAATCTTACCGTTGACGCTGAGTTGGCATTCAGAAAAATCACGCCCAGATTTGTTGGAGTCGACTCCTGCTTTCCGCGAGTCGGCTCGAAGTCGTGATACCAAAAATAGAAATACTCAGAAAGTTAAGGGTCGACTCATCAAAAATAAAGTGTCGACTCCTGACAGTCGGGGGTCGACTCATGAAAAGCAAGGGGTCGACTCGCGAAATGCTCAGAAAAAACACCTCTGGTGTCTGAGCGGAGTCGACTCACACAGTCATGGAGTCGGCTCGACAGAATCGGGGGTCGACTCATGAAATCACAGGGGTCGACTCGAGACAGACAGTCATTCTGTATTCTGAGTGGAGTCGACTCTGAAACTCTAGAGTCGGCTCCGGAACGTATCAAAAATCAGAGAATTTTCTGATTGACTTGAAATTCGTTCCAGATTCATTTTAAATCAATTTTTTGACTTGAATATAATAAATTGTCATTAGGAATCAATTCAAGAAATGTTCCAAAAACTCATTGATTAAATATGAAGTATAAAATTTCTTTTTGAAAGCTTAAACATGGAGCTTGAAGTTACTTTCAAATTGATTAAAGTTATACTTTAACATTCTCATTCATTGTTCTAAATAAATTCATTGCTCATGTAAATAAACTCATTACATCTTTTAATATACTCATGGCTTTTGGTAATCATCAAAATCAATAAGATTGGGGTAACAAATTCTCAACAATCTCCCCAACATATTGGAGGTAGCGATCTAGAATTCAGTGGCTTCGAGAGGGGGATCGCAATACTAGATTCTTTCATCAGGCCACTCTGAGCGTAGGGCAGCTAACAGGATTCGACGATTAGTTGATGAGGAGAGGAACTCTCAGAAGGATTCTGTTATTATCAGGGATCGGCTATTCCAGTTCTTTCAATCTAGGTGGACTGAGTCCATGGGGGTGGGGGCTCCGGTTGTCAGGGTTCCTTCTTCGAAAAAGGTCTCTGAGCTCCAGAACAACCTTCTGATTAGGCCTATCACTGATGGTGAGATCGTATGGCTTTATGGGACTTGAGTCTGATAAAGCGCCCGGCCCGAATGGTTTTCCGCCATTTTTCTTCCGTCATTATTGGGATATTGTTGGTCGGGAGGTCACCCAGGCTATTCAGAGTGCATTTCTGTCCAATTCCATTCCTACTGACTGGAATCAGACTCTCATTACCCTTGTGCCGAAGCGAGCTGATGCCTCTTCTCCTCAGCACTTTCGACCGATCAGTCTATGCACTACCTATACAAGGTCTGTGCTCGCCTCTTAGTCTCCCGCCTGTGGATGGTTATTCCTCGCTTATTTCTCTAGAACATGGGGCTTTCATCAAAGGTCAGAGCATTTCCGATAATGTCATCATTGCGCAGGAGTTTATACATGATCTCCAGAGGGCCCCGGTCAGGTAGTGTCTTATGGCTGTCAAGTTAGATATGGAGCGTGCCTACGACAGGATGAGCTGGGGATTCATGCACCGAACTCTGCTTGAATTGGTTTTCATGCTCAGTTTATTGATTGGATTATGGCCTGCATTCAAAAGCCGTCATTCTCTCTTATTGTTAATGGTGTGCAGTCCTCTTTCTTTCAGTCTTTTATGGGTCTGTGACAGGGTTGTCCTTTATCCTCGTTTCTGTTTGTTTTGGCTATGGATGACCTATCTCGCGCTCTTCATCAGGCGCAGCAGGACTGTCGTATTGCCCCCTTTATGGCTGCTCCCTCGGGGCCCCCTCTCTCCCATCTTCTTTTTGCAGACGACTGCATTCTGTTGGGCCAGGCCTCTCTTCATAATGCTGTTGGTTATGCTTCTATTATTCAGAGCTATTGTGGTGCTTCTGGCCAGAAGGTCAACTTAGATAAGTCCATGATCTGCTTCAGTCCTAAGACTTTCAGGTCAACCAGAGATGCCATACATCAAGCTCTGGGCATCTGAACAGGCAGATGGACTTTCTTATTTGGGGATCCCTCTCTTGGGAAGGCGTCCTCGCATTAGTGATTACACTTACCTCGAGCGACGCATTCGGGACCGGATGGATGGATGGCAGGTGACCGGTTTATCCATGATAGCGAGGATCACCCTTATACGCTCTGTCCTTACGTCTCTTCCTATGTATCTTTTATCTAATGCTGTGGTCCCTATTACATGTCTTCGAAGGATGGAGCGTTGCTTTAGGGACTTTCAGTGGGCTTCCATGCAGGACGATCACGGTATTCATCTGCAGGCTTGGGATTCGATCTGTATGCCTCTGCATGAAGGTGGTCTTGGTATCCAGTCTTTGTTTGCTAGGAGAGAGGCTATGTTGGCCAAGCATGCCTCGAGATTTATTCTTGATCCTCACTGCTTCTGGAGTTCTTTCATGCGTGCTAGATATGGTGTCTGGCCTCCTTCATATGTTCTATCTACTCGGAGGCATTTCTTATTTTGGAAAAAAGTGTATCGTCATGCTCTGACAATATTGAACAACGTGTCCTCGATGATTGGTGACGGATCCTTGGTTGATGTTGCTCAGGACACTTGGATCTCGGATCTTCCCCTCTTCCGATGGCCATCATTCATCAGTTCGGAAGTCCCGCCTAGCATGAGGGTTCAGGAGCTCATTACTCAGGACTCTTCTTCTTGGGATTCCCAGGCGGTGACTAGGTTATTTGGGGATGAGCTTTCTCAGCGGATTCTTTCCATCCCTATTATCTCGGGTCCCATCCAGGATACTAGGTTATGGCGTAGATCTTATCTTCCTAGGGCCCCCACTTCGGATCTCATTGAGGAGTACAGATCCCAGCCTCAGATTTTGAGGGATGCTATTTGGATTGGAAGCTTCCCATTCACCCCAGGGTCCAGTTATGTTTATAGAAGATCATATGGAACTGCCTTCCTTCTTATTCCTTGATTTCTAGAAGGGGTCTCCCTATTGAGGTGACTTATCCGCTGTGTGGAGAGAAGGAGACTATTGGCCATGCGATTCTTTCGTGCCATAGATGGAGTGGGATTTGGATGAGGATGGGGTATACATGTAAAGTTGATGGTTATGGTTCTCTGTGCTCCCCAATTTCTTGATGATATTCGAAGAACCTCCCGTCAGCGGAGCATTCTTTGGGCTATCACTGTCTATCAGATCTGGCTGGCGCGGAACCAGATTATCTTTGCTGATGTGATTATCTCTCCTCTTAAATTAGAGTGGAAGATCAGATCTATGGTTACTGAAAGTGCTCTTCTGTTCAAAGGCCTTGATTTTGATACCCTGGCCACTGGGGATCCCCTGCTGCTATGGCAGCGAACCGTCACACGGTTTTTATCTTGGGAGCCCCCTCCAGGGTTTGTGAAAATCAACTTTGATGTGAGTGTTCGTGGAAGACTTGCTGGGTCTGCTTTTGTTATCCGGGGGTCTGATGGTGCTTTACTGTCGGTAGGCAGTTTTGCTTCCTTAGATTCTTCGGTTCCTCTGGCTGAGCTTCATACTGTGTGGGCTGGTATTTTCCATGCTGTTCGGAGACTTCATGCTCACAGCCTCTTCATTGAAGGGGATTCTCTTATTATCATCCGGTGGCTTCAGTCGGGTTACTTTGACTATGTCCCGACCAACCCTCTTCTTAGTGACATTCGAGCGGTTCTGCATGGCACTCACAGAGTCCATATCCGGCACATCTACCGGGAAGCTAATTCAGCAGCTGACTGGGTAGCGGCGGCTGTGGCCCATCATATGAGATTTTGGACTTGGAATCAGAATGATCCGTCCCTTAGCTTTTAAGCAAATTTTATATTCTGATAATTCTGGGCTGACTCGCACAAAGTTAATATGATCGCCCGCTTGTACCCAAAAAAAAAAAAAAGTTACCGCCATATGTCCATAAGAAAGAAAAGAAAAAAATTGTGGTAGAAGCCGTTGTCACTTGTTGCATTTGACGAAGCCTTATTCAAATTTATACAGTAATCCAACGACTGTGGCGAAAATTGTTGCCATATGTCGTCATATTTCATAAAGCCTCACTTTATCTCTTGCTATAATCAATTATATGGCACATTTCATAAGGCTTATTCTTTATGATTGGATGGAGTATAAAAGCAATCAATGTAATGCATGAATAACTATCATAGGAATTATAGCTGCATGTCAAAAAGACAAAGAAAAAATCACTCGCAATACCTTTGAATAGAAGAAGAAGTTTTCTATGTATCAAAGGATTCATTAAATTGAAAAATGTCTTACGTAACACATCGATTGTTGATAAGTCTATATAGTATGTATTAGGGGTGTAACTGAGTCGAAACAGCTCGCGAGTAGCTCGAAATCGACTCGAAAAGTACTCAAAATCGATTCGCTGCTTATCGAGTCGAGCTTGAGCTCGAGCTACTCGAGTATATTATCGAGTCGAGTTCGAGTATTAAAATACTCGGCTCGTAAAGCTCGCGAGCTTGATCGAGCTTATATAATTTTACTATTTTACCTTTATTCTTTAAATTTTTAGTTGAGAAAATATTTTATTTTAATTTAAAATTTATTTTTTAAATTTTTATACAGAAATTTGAGTCGAATCGAATCGAGCTCGAGTACAACGAGTATTTCATCGAGCTCGAGCTCTAAATAAAAAACTCGATCGAGTTCGAATCGAGTTTAGAGCTTTAAATTTTAGAGTCGAGTCGAGCTCAAGTTTGGCACTGTGTCGATTCGACTCGGCTCGATTACACCCCTACTGTGTATGGATGTGGATATACATTTTTTAGCTTATATATGAAACCAACTTGAAAGCATATAAATAAAAATTAATTGAATTAGCATCTAAGCTTTGCTATACAATTTTTACATATATCTCTAAATATATGATTCATGCAAATTTACTCTTAGAATGCCACTGCATATGTACATACACGTCCCTTTAATTAGATCTATTTTTATAATGCTCTTCTTTGTTAATTGTGTGCATATAAAGTACTGAATGATACTTTTATATTAATATCTTTAATTTTTTAATGCAAAATTTGTTTTTATGAAACTTTAAAATTTTATAATAATATTAACACAAAAGATTTTGAGTCATCTTAGAATTAAATAATTATTTATTAATGCTATCAGTAAAAAAATAGAGTGACATAGATGGTATATATTACAATATTTTTATTAATAAATATACAAAAAAAAATTATAAAGTATATGAGTAATATTTTATTTTATATATAAAAGTACCAGTTGCATAACACATGCTAGTATGGTCTCTGCAATAAATTAAATCTACACATTTTTCGTGTGATATTCAAGTATTTCTATAGATTAATATTACTAACTGTTTCGAATCTTTACAATAAAAATGATAAATAAAATAGGAGTGATAAAGATCGTAAAAAAATATAAATAAATTACAATCATTTATAATTTTTTATTTCAAACTTGTACTATAAAATAAATTTTGATGAATAAACTTATCATAAATCATATTTATAGGATTTATACGTAACATTTTTTTCTTTATCTCCGTAAATATCAGCAACATAGATCATGCTAGTAAATCTTATAAATGTTATAGTACCTTAATAGATTAATGATGCTAATTGTTTGCGATTGTATTTCAAATTTAGAAACTAATAAAAAAATGAGTGATAAAGATGGCAAAAAAAAAAAAAAAAAAAATAATACATTTCAAATCATTTGTATATCTTTTATAGGAAACTCAAACTAAGGTTTGAAAGTGCGGATAAATTTAAATAAATAATTATACAAGATTTATCTCACCATTGTGTTGGAAGCACTAAACCTACAAAGTAAGCAGAGGTTCAAAGAGTGGCTTTATTTTATTTTATTTTATTTTATTAACTTGTAGCTGAATTAGTTTGCAGTCACCGTAAGATTTTGTTTGGATTTTTGGAAAAAATAAAAAGAAAGTAAAAAAAAAAATAGAGGGAAAGAAAAGAAAGGAAAAGTAAAGGATGTTTTTTTTTAAAAAAAAAATAGAAAAAAAAAGGATAATATTAATGACCTTGTTTGAAATCTGAATAAAGAAAAAAAATAGGTGATAATTATATTTTTAAAATAAAAAATAAAAATAAAGAATAAAGAATAAAAAATAAAGAATAAAGATAAAAAAATTTTAATTTTTTTTAAAAAATATAATTTAAACATTTTTTACTCTTTCAAAATCCAACTTACCTCAATTTAAAATTTATCTTTAAAAAAAAAATACTCTCTTACCATTTATCCTCTCTCTTCCACCTTTCTCCAAAACAAAATAACTCCTTTTTCATTTTCTTTCCCTTCCCTCCATTCCCCCCTCCCCAATCCAAACAGACCGTAGATAATTCGAGCCTTGGAAACATTTCAACGGAGTACACTTTTTTTTATTTATTTTTTCTTTGGACTGGGAAAGAGCGCTCCCCTGCGGACGAGTTCTCTCCGGCTCTCTCCATGGTGCAGAGCGAACCCTAACCCTAATCCATGGATGCGAAGGATATCCTCGGTCTCCCGAAGAACTCCTTTCCGGCAGCTCAGGAGAAGAAGCCTCGGCCCCCAAAGGATTCCCAAAGGAAGCCCGATGGCGTTTCCCGAGAGGTGCTTCTCGTCCTCCCAATCTCTTACTTGCCCTAAAACCTCATCCTTGTTCCCCTCTCCAGTGTTGTCCCTATTCCAATTGGCCTGATTGTCTTGTTCTCGCTGTTCTGGAATTTAGGTCTATGCTCTTACGGGAGGAATGGCGCCTCTCATGCCCTCCATCGAGGTCTCACACTTGAAGAAGCGGCCCAATTCGGAGAAAGAGAAGGTATGATTGTTTCTTAACCTCCTAATGGATTCCGTTTGTTTTCATCGCTAGGGTTTTGTAGCAACAGCCTGCCCTCTCGGGAAATGTGCGGAAATTTGAGGCTTACTGGTTGAAATTGTTGTAAACTTCGGTCCTTTGCTATATCACCGACATATCGGTACACAAAAGTTTCCTCCATTATCCCTCTACCTAACTGGCAGACTGCATGAGGGATATTGGATGCGCATATAGGTTCGAATGATCCAAGAATTACGAAATAGTAATATAGAAAAATGGTTTTCTGCCTTAATTGAAAGCATTTTGGTTTGCCGTTGCAATATGCCAAATTTTCATCGTATGCTAAATTATGGTAATTTTAAGCCCTAATATGTCAAATAATGATGTAAGTCAGTTACAAGAGTGCATTTGAATGTACTTTGAAGAAACACTTGGGGCAAAGTATCAAACAATTATTAGGCCATGTAAAGAACGTTCTGGGGCATTGTTAAAAGAGACTTACCATGTGGTTTTGCAGATTCACATGAAGCTTCTATCATGTTCCTGAGATCTTAAAATAATTAAAAACATCAATATTCTTCCTTCAACACAAGATGTGGAACAAAGAAGAGAGTGAGAATGACCCAAGAAGAAACACAATACTTCATGTACTATTCTTGGTTGTGCTCGGGTGAGCATAAATCATCACTTTATGAGAACCAGAGCATGGAATGAGAAGGAAGTTACTGTGTGAAGATGGTTCATCCAAGTTCAGAAGATGATGAAAAGAAAATAAACTGGACACATTGAATGTTGCTTTTTAGTGTGAAGCTGATTTGCATATGTTTATAGGTCCAGGCATGCACATGATCGAGTTTGAGTGTGTTCTGGGAAAAAATTTGTTGCTATGCTAAGTTGACTTTATTTCTAGGTCAATTTGATCAGCTAGAATTAATGGCAACTCATGGGTTCTTTTCTAAGGCTTTACACAGTTTTTGACATCTTTATTTTTATGGAAACATGTATGACATGAAATGCAGGACAGCTTTTTTTTTCCCCTCAATTTATTATGCTTTTATGTCAAGATCCAAGAATTGACCTTTGCTATTTGGGTGTCTTTTCATTTCTTCTGACTGTTGTAATTCTAGCATAACTAGACCAGAAAACCTCTCCTCTTCTATTGACTTTGTTACTGTTTTCCAAATTCAAACTTGCACACAACCTGTGCAGATCACATGGCAGTGGCTTCCATTTACATCATCTGCAAGAACAGATAATTTGCAACTTTATCATTGGGTTTGTTCTCATGCCCTTTTCAACACAAACATAGTGATATTCGGTATATAGAATTTCACCTTAAAATGCAGCAATCAAATCTCTTATTTTCTTTTTTGAACATTATATTATTCAGGTCAGGGTTGTAAATGGTGTTCCGCCAACTGGTGATTACTCATTTGCTAAGTACAACAAGGTAAGAACAGAGACTTGCTCAATTCTGTATTACATGCTGGCTATAGTTTTTTTTTTTTTTCTTTCTATAGTTTCACTATTAATTGGTTATGCCTCAGTCCTTCCAGTTGAAGAATAACATGCATGTCTTATTGCCACATGGATGCAGTCTGTGGATGTACTTAAATACACGGACGAGGAATATGAAAAGCACTTGATTGATCCTGTAGGTAATAGGTACAATAGAATGTGCAATTTTAATCTGTCTCTATCTATTTTGCAATGCAATTTATGAGCACACATTCAAGTATATCACCGCAGTGAATAATTTGGAGACCTGCCATTTCTGGATTACTTGTTATTTTATTTATGCATATATTGCTCGAGTTTTTGTAACATATGATTGACTGGCCATGTAATATATAACTGAAATGCTTTATCAGAGAATGAAGATTCAGTTATGCAGTACTAGTGGATGTTGATTTTGGCTAAATTCTCATTCTATGCAACTGTTTATATTGCTGTCTAGTTAGCTCATTATTTACAGATTGTGGATATGATAGTGCCTGCATTTAATAAGGAAGATGCATACCAACAGTCAGCACTTAATTTTACATTATTCACCTGCAATGCATGCATATGGGTCCATTTTATGGACTCTGTTACCTAAAAGTTGGCATGCCCTTGATCATTTTGATTGATGACTCTGAGAATTTACTGAGCATATCACAAACGAACATTTCAGAGTTCCCTGGTAATGTTGACATCATGAGTTTGATGCATGAGAACCATTCAACAAGGATCTTCAATGGCTAGAATATAAGCGAGCTGCCTGGTTTCCAACTGATATTTCTGTGCGTCATCTTGGATTACTATTGATCAGTTCTGTTTGTTTGCATACCACATAGCTGTTAGTGTTAAATATCGGCAGTGTCAATCATGTGGTGTGAAAGCATGTATGGTGTATGGGGAAGTGGAAGGTTGGCATTAGGCTGGATGCCAGCAATTTGTGTATAAATTGTAATTCATTTTCTCTGTTGACCTGCTTCAGATCCGAGTTGATGCTCGTCAGTTGCAAATCCTCTTATATTGTATAGTAATTACCTGTTTATGTTTGTTTTGAGCTGTGGAGTCTCTGTTCTGATACCAAGATGTAACTCCATGTTCTTTGTCATATATCCTAATTTTGATTTTCCTCAATATGCTAAACTTTAGGTTGTGTTCTTTTTGAGCCTGACTTATTGCGGATCATCTACACTAATAATTAGCCATTCTCGCAGTTATTAATGATCAAATACCCCCCTGACCCACATTCTGTTCCAAAATGTCCAACTCCGGAAGAGTTGTTCATGGATGATATTGTAAGAATCTTGTTTTGCAGTAAAGAAACTTACGCTGCGTGAAGAGTGTGTGTTGTATAGCATGTTTTTGTTCATGATTGCTGCATAAAATGCTCATCTATCTTTCAGGAAATAGGAAATTTCAATGTGAATGATCTTTTAAAAGTTAAGGCCTATGGTTCTCTGGTGGTTTCTCAATCCTTTTATCATGTTCAGCTGACTTGTATTATTGTTGCCACATGCATATGAATCCATATACCTTTGGAGCTGGCTTGCCCACTTATCCTTATTCAAGTCTTTGGTTCAGAGCAGGCATTCTCATGGTCAGTGGAAAATGGTTTTAATTAAACTGTTGAATGCCAAATGGTAATGATGAGAATAATATGGTGGGATGTGGCAAAATTGTGAAGAAGAATCAGTTTTCTCTCATTTTATTTTTCATCATAAGTTTTTTTTTTTAATAAACAGTGACATTACTTGATCCATGCATCGTAGGTTATGAAAAATAAATCTATTTGATGGTTGGTCATATCAAAAGTCTTGCCATAAGCTATTTTTAGTTAAGATGCTGGATGATTCTTTCTCTATACACACATATATGCATGTGTAGAATGGTATTTATAAATTATAATTGATGGTTGACTATATTTGGAAGTCCTGCTATTAGCTAATTTTTATTACAATTAATCGAAGATGAAGATAAGTATTCATTTTCCTAAGGAAATACTATATGTGAGGAAATGCTCAATATGTCCAAGCTTTTATTGTATACAGTACATTTGTGTTTTACTCCAAATTAATCTGTTCTTGATATAAAGATCTGATATAAAATCTGCAAACCTGATTTGGTTAAAGATTGTTGATCTTTCTAGCAAGGCTTTAAATACTGGTGGGATGATGGTCCCCTCCATCCCTAGTTGGTGGGACAGGATGAATCGGGAAATCGATAGGGCAGAACAGGATATTTACTATCCCGAGTGTTGAGACATGGGGCACCCCATTCCACAAGAAATGGGGACAAGCCCTCCCCCATGCTATTTGAAACCTTGCTTTTTAGCATTTGTTGGACAAGTTAATTTCCAATATTTGTTGATATGCTTTTGATGACTTTTTTTTTTCACTTTTCTATGAATAGTAATATATTGAGCTTGTTGTATAATCTGAAAACATTTAGCAGTTGCATGCTGTATTGTATTAATGATCTGATTCGATGTGATTTTAATTAGATGTGGACTAAGGAAGAAACAGATCAATTATTTGATCTCTGTGAAAGATTTGATCTTCGCTTCATAGTGATAGCTGATAGGTTTCCATTCTCTCGGAGTGTGGAAGAACTGAAGAGTCGCTACTATTCTGGTATTGTTTTTACCCTCTTTAAAGTTCATTACAGAAGTTGTTAAGACAATTTTCTATTTCCTTTATTAGATTTTATGCTAACAATGATATTGTAGATTATCAAGTCATGCTCTGTTGTTCAGGTCATTTGGATATTATTGGATTTCTGTAAAATTTAATTCTACATGTGGAAGCCTCACGCAAATCTCTCGTGTGGTATTTGCGAAGAGTGATGAAAAGTTATAGATAGCCATGACTCATGTAGAAACTAATTCAGACATGGGCTGATAATCTGAAACTTGTTAGTCTGTTGTCTTTGATTCTTTGCCATACAATTCCATCAAACTCTGGAAAAAGATAATTTACTTAAAAAAAAATTGTGTACCGAGGTTAGTTCTATTGGAATTTTAACGTGGTTGGTTGTTCAAAAAATTGTGGATATATTAAATAATTCAAATAAACTTTCCTGTAGGAAATGAATTTTGAATGATGCAAAATGAATAATGCAAACAAATTTTTTTGTATGGTAAAGGTACATGGTAATTCTTACTCAGAGCATTGTGCATTTTCTTGCAATCACCGGCAATGCTTTCTTTCTGCATCTGCATTGCAATATGATGGGAAAAATGCTGCTAGCAACAGAGGGCTCTAGTTATTTCTTCTTTTTTCCTAAAAACTGACAATTGGAGTTGCTGGCAAACCATGCACACATGATTGTAAATTGTAACTGCAACAAGATTATAAACCACGAAAGTTCAATTTGTACAACACAAGATGGTCAGTATAAGGATAGAACCAGTAAAAAGGGTTTTTATTCTTATAATCATCCATCGGCAATAAATTAATTCTAAGGCTTGAAAGTAGGATGGTTGGAGGGGCTTATATGACTTCCATCTATAGCCATCTTTGACTCTATGATAGGAATGCTATCACATGCAGGCTTTGTGCATGGCTATATGATTATAATTGAAATGTGGTAAGTTAAGGTTTTAATATGTTTTGTCTGCTTGCAGTGACCCGGGCACTTTTACTTGCTAGAGCACCCTCTCCTTCTGATGTTTCTGGACATCCATTGGTTAAGGTTTGGTCTTGTCATCAAAACTTGCTTGTATACTCGGGCCTTTAGTACATGATGTGTACAAAATAACTTCTTTCCTTTTGATTTCTTGCCTTGTTTAGGAACCATACAATATGGTTCATGAGATTGAACGGAAACGTGCACTGTCTGCAGTGCTTTCTCAAACAAAACAGCAGGAACGCAGAGATGCTGAGGTAAACATCTTGTTTTGCAGTGTTGGCACTGATACAATCATGATTGTGCTGGTAGTTATTTGAGATTACTTTTTTGTTAATAATTTTTGTGCCTAAATTTTTTAATGGGTGCATCTCCAATCTGACAACATTAACCTTTTTTTTTGGTTCCTTTTTTCAGATCCTTGCTGAAGCTAAACGTATAATGGAGTCACGCATGGCTAGTAAAGTGAGTATGCAATTGATGAACAACACTTGTCTATTTATTTTTCCTACTGCTTGTTACTTGAGGGTCTCGATTACATTTACAGATGGAAGCTAAATATTTTGTATGTTTTTTACTTTTTAACTTGGTTGGTCAAATTGGTTTGGTCCATAGTGCAAGTAAGTTATCCAAGGACAGCTATGACATGCCATCAAGGTTCTTTATACATCTTCTGTTCTATTACCTTATATTGTTTGTCAGATTGAGAGCAAGGCTTAAAGTTGAACATGAGGACTTTGGTCATCCAGTATGCATTCATCCAGCTCTCTAACCTAAGCCCTGTTTCTTTTCTACCATATTTCTTTTTCACACTCTCCATGGGAACCTGTTCTCTTTTCCAAATCATCAAAAGTTCAAAGCTATTCTGGTACGTGGTTTTCAGGTGGGGATAACACCAAAGGTTAAGTGTGATACCCCGTCTTAGATGATAATAGATTTTGGTGTAAGCTTCATAGGCAGGTATAGTTTGGTGCACTCAATTTTTTCTCTCCCATCTTCATGTTCTATCTACATTTTGTCTTCATTGTTTTCATTTTTCTTACCTCAAACACCAGGGGTATTCATCACTACTGCTGATTCTTCCTGCAGTATACTATATGAACCTCATATTAACATACTATTATTCTGGTTTTGTGTTCCCACAACCTTATTGCATTAGTCTCTGTACTTCATGTTTAATGCGCTTTTAAGGCTTTCGTTTGATTGTAATTGCAGAGTGCCGAAGATGCTGAGATGCCAGTTAACGCAACTGGTAATGAAAGTGAGAAGGCCACAGCACCTGCTGAATCTGTATCACCATCCGCTAACAACCTTCCGTCTTCTTCAACCGCTGCACCTGCAGCAGCCACAACAGAGAGTGCTTCAACTCCAGCTTCACTCCGGATGGTAGATGCAATACTTTATTTTTTACAACTGTAGTTTTACCTTCTCATTTTCTTTTGATGCATTTGGTTTCTCTTGCTTGACATGCATGATTGTGATAAGAGAAGGCTACTAATCATCTGCACATGTATCCATTTTGACCCCTCTGAAATTTGAATGCTTTATATATCTGCATCCAGTTTATTTGCATTTAGTCTTGCTATTTATAAACCCAGATCGATATGATTTGTTGTTTGGCATGCACATCTTTGCTGGCCAGGTTTTTACTGGATGCAGGTCAAAACCTGAACTCAAACCACTAGAAGTGCTTAAACATTTTCTGTCCCGAGCATGAGATTTTTCAGACAATTGTTGCATGTCATGTTAAGTGACATTTGGTATGAAAGAAGCTGTTAGTAACACCACTGATTTCTATCCACATTTTTAAAATTATGTTGACCTAGCTCTACATTATTTGTCATTTCTTGTCCTTAAGACCTAAGATACATGCTTGACATTCCCATCCATTATAAATTTTCTGAAAGTTAAACTACCATAAAACTTTACTTCTTCCTAATCAAAAGCTTAGGGATGAAACACTACACAGCGGCATCAGATAAAAAAATAGATGTTCACATCTATTCTTGAGGGAATCTCTAGACTCTTCTATAACTTTTTTTAAATTTTCTGTATGGAAGACACATGGCTATGCTATAGATGTGTGTGTGTGTGTGTGTGTGTGAGAGAGAGAGAGAGAGTTTTAGACGTAGAACTGTATCAATTCTTTGTTCATTATTTGGTGAAAATAAAGTATATGAGCACCTTTTCCTCAAAAATCATGAATGTTCAGCATGCCATTGAGTTATACCTTGTCTATTGTAAATTCTCATGGCCATTGTAATTAAGCTACCCTCTGCTCCGGATTTGTATCATGCAATGCAATATTATGCCCTGTTGTATGGTTTGATTGTATGAGATGGATCGTGAAATATTGATGTACCAAGTCCAAGGATCAAGTCTTGACTTTATGGATTCCCTATCCAAGAATTTTCTTTTAATGCAAGGATGTCATGCAGATGTTATACTGGGATAAATATATTCTCAAATCCTTGTTATATTATTCTTGATGCATCTGCCTAGTTAGCAATTGTATATGCATTGACATTTTTTGTTATGAATGTTACTAATATGAGAATTTTCAGCTTCGCGTATACTTGAGAACCTGTACTTGATCAATGGTGCAAGCGGCAAGCTCTACCGCTGGTCTCAGGACTATCAAAAGGGTTGACCAGACTTTGCAAGATCTTGGGGTTTGTTTCCTCCTTTCAGTGCTTAGATATAGTTATGCAGCAAGCATTAGCACCAATCTGTGAAAAAATGTCAGATAATATGGATACAGCAATAATTCCTATTTTCTATGGATACAGCAATAATTCCTATTTTCTATGTAATTGTTAATAATTTCTTTTTAACTTTCCTTTTTAAGTTGCTAGACCTGGACTGTATGTTCACATTTAAATGCACTTTATCAGCTTGGTACTATTATCTTATGATGATCCAACTTGTCTTCAGGTTCATGTGAAACCAAGGGTCCCAACAAAAGCTGTTTGTGCAGAACATCTTGAATTGCGAAAAGAAATACTTACATTGCTCAACCTACAGAAACAGGTTTCTTCTTTTAGTGCAATTTATTTCATGTTCAGACCATGAGCGTATTTGCTTGTTTTGTTCTGTATCCAGGATTTGCATTTTTCTGTTATATTAACCAGCAAAAGCAATTTTTGTTGGCATGCATGCACCCTTATGTTCATATGCATGTTATCTGTGTGGATGAATCCGTGTGCATGTGACTGCACATGCTGGTGATCAAGTTATCGCCCATGTTGGGTGTATGAATACCATATATCATCACATTTTAGGGCCAGTAGTCCAAAATTTCAAGGCAAAAGTGTTATAGGATCTGAAAGCTTATCATTTTCATGAATCCTCTGGTCATGCACTCTTCATAATGTGACCTTTAGCTTCTCTCTACACAGCTGCAAAATAAAGAGGCAGAAGCTTCGGCAAATCGTGACAATTCTTATGCTGAAGCACCAGGCACTCCGAAGGTAAATATGCTTGTTATAGCTATGTAACATTCTATCAATGAGTGTGAACATGTCAACAGGATTATAAATCACCTATATCAGCCTATAGACTATATTTTGTATATATATGTTTTGGATTTTTAGTCAGTATTGCTACCTTGAGATCATGGATCTGAGTCCTTTACGCAAAATGGCATATGATAGTTAAATACCTACTTATAATATCATTAAATAAATATATGTGCTTACTCTGCTGGGTGGGTGCAAGTGAAAATTGCATTCTGTTTTCCACTGAATTTGATGGTTTAGTTATCGAACTGTGGGCAGCGTTCTTACCGTGCGGATGTTGATCGGCCATTCATCCCTGATTCTGCTGGTTTTGGAGGTAATATTGAATGAAGCTGTTAGCTTTTCTTCATATTTGCTCCATGAGTTCATAATTATGAAAAGAAATGCAACTTGTAACAAATATTATTTTGATGGGTTTTCAGGTGAGAGAGTGGGTAAAAGGGACCACAAACGCAAGGTTTGCTATTTCACTCGGCACTTCCTTTTGGTTCTCTCCATTTCTAGAAGTTTTATTATCTTCTTATTGTTATTAATTCTGTGATATTTCTAGGCACCTGGAAGGTTTATAGATGCACCACCATCACCACCACAATCCAAGAGGCCCCGGAAGTTAAAGGCTTCTGATTGATGTTGTTAAGAGATCAATTAGCACTCTCATATTCAGAGCAATCCCCTGATCTTGGTAATTTTTTGCGCTTCGTGCAATCCAAACTCCACGGATCCTTCTGTAACGGTCGAACTTGTAGCAGTATGAGTTGGGCTCTCGCTATTAGCGTTATGGTGGCTACTTATTTAGCTTCTTTTATTCTACAATCATCTCTGTTTTGAATGTTTCGTGAACAATATCATTGTTTTTTCTTTCCCCCCTCCCTTTCTCGTATGTTGCTAAGGATTAAAAAAGCTGCATGGCAATCTGAAGAGTAGCGATTTCTTCCTCTGAGGAGCTTCTGTTGCACATCCACCTACAGCTCTTGGAATCCTCTTGCATCACGTTGTAGTGTACCGAACGTCTTCGGCGTTTAGTTTTTGTACATAAACAACTTTGCCGGTCCACAAATTGGTGAAAAAAATTTTCAAGGATATTTTCACATATTAATGCCTGTTTATATATCTGAAAGATAAATATATATCTGGAGTCTGTCGTCTGGATGGAATGCTGACATGCAATGCATGTACCCTTCTTCATTAAAGTAGGAAATATATTATTACTTAATAAGATATATGTTTGGTAACTATGCTTGTCTCGGGTTAAAAAGAAATTTCGTTTTGTTTTTCATGCTATGCACGCCAGGACGCCAGCGAAACCTACCCACTCTAGAAAGCTGGCTTCTTATTTTAGGCCTGTGGTCCAACCTTCCAACTTGTTTGCCTTATATCAAATTATTGCAGTTCGAAATATCAGTTCGAGTAAGATCGCGCATTTATGATGAAAACGAATGTCTGATGGTTTACATCTGACTTGCTGTTGTATGTGCTCCTCGCAACGTCATGGTCCCAGCAAATGATCGGGTGTGACCTTAGCTGGAGGACCACATTGAGCTTTGGAAAAGCCTTTGTACATTGCTTTTGGTGTAGGTTTGGTTGCATCGGGCCTGCGATAATTCATCTGTGTTTAAGCCTGTGATGGGGGATTCGTTTGCGGGTTTTTTTTGTACGAATGAATCATCATGTTTAATGCAAATTATTGGAGATGATGTAGAAAGATTTTTTCTTGAGTTTTTTTTTTTTTGTCCTGACTGCTGGTAATTCTATTTGAATTGATTTCTCTTTATCTGTCCATTTTCTCCTTTTTCTTACATGTTATTCTTTAGCCACGAGACTCTTTCATTAAATTAAAGCGGGTAATAGGAGTTAGTGAGAGAAGTTGAAAGCAACTTGATGTTCTAGCTTATAGCAGCCCACCGAATGTGTGTGGATGGGTGGGTATCAGGGGATGTAAAAAATTTTGCATCCTATATATCCTCATGTCCCCAAAAGCTGTCAGAGCTGCTAATTTTTTATCAGAATTTCCGCACCATCTGTGAATATCAAATTTTCTACGCTAAATCGAATCGGCTTGATCTCCTTTAAAAACCAGCATTTCATCTCCTTTAAAAGAAAAAAAAAAAAACAGAGATCCCTGGTGGGGTCCGCTTCCACTGGACTTGCACGTCGGCGAAAGTCATCAACAGCACAGCTCAGCACCACGCAGTCCAGCTCAAATGGCTGAGGCGTTCATTCACGGATATGGATTCAGTGACCGTGGAGATCTGGTGTCGTGAGCCAAAGAGACAGGATCAGGCCAAAAAAAAAAACCCAGCTCAGTTGGCAGTCTCATGGCGTGGTGTGCACTGTTCTCGGCTCCCTCCCCACCTCAACCAAATAAAAAAAGAAAATCCCCTCTGGCTTCCAGCTTCTAATTTCTAAACCGCCCGTTTCGGACTCCAAGCCACCATTCCATCAGCAGCCGCAGAGTCGTGATCAAACGTGCGTGCGTGCGTGTAATACTAACCCCATAAATGCAGGAATAAATGAGAGAGTACCGAGTGACAGCTGCTGATCGAATCAAATCCAATCCTTGGCCTTGGGGTGACGAGATGAAATGGCTCCAAAAGTATGGTCCACACGCCTTGGACGAGTACGGCTTTAGACAATGGCCGTGTTTGTCTACACTCGACTCTACAGAAGGAGGCAGCTTTCTTATTAGTAGCTTTCGACTTAAAATCCTTTCCCATTCCTTCGCGCACCACCTCTTCCCTCGAAATATCTCCGATCCGTCAGCTAACGTCTTGTCCACAAGCCACGGGCTTATCCACCGCTTGGAAACGTGAGCCTTCTTCACTCCAACTCTATAGTCATTATTAATAAATAAATAAATTAATCGTTGTTCTAAGCTAATCTCGCAGAAGTCGCAAATCCATACGGCATAAGATATATATATATATATATATATTTCCCCCCTAACAATGGACAAGATTACCGAGCTGGCCTTTTCCCGATGCACGTTACTCTCCATATCCTACTTAAGACACAATCTGAATCAAAATCTCTAGGATGGTCACGAGAAGGATTCATCAGCTTAATTGAATTCTAAATTTATACGATATAAATATCTAATTGCATCATCACAAAGCATGGTTGGCATTCTGATGCATGACTTAAATTCTCATTATGGCTTCCAAAGTTTATCTATGATTCATCATTATCATCATCATATGATATTTTTTTTCTTATTTCTTTTTTATTAAAAATAATTTAATATAAATATAAATTTAGTAAAAATATAATAATAATAATAATTATTATAATGGTAATATAATCAGTCACCGCTGATATGACAGTATTTAGTAGCTGGCACTGATGATAGTACGGCGTTTTGAAAATAAAAACCTTTTAAATATCACCTTTCATTCTATCATCATTATGATTTGGCCGCTTCCCCATTCGCATATATATATATATATATATATATATATATATATGGGGCCATGCCATCTACCTCGTGCCACCAAGCCCCCAAACTCCGATGAGGCTTGGATTTGATAATGGATACCATCACAATGCAATCAAAGAGATCAAGGATGGATGTGGCAACGCGGTTGATCGATTACTGAGCCTTTGAATGCAACCAAAGGTCAATTCAGCGGCTTGAGCGGATCGAAAACTTTGGTCCCCTTGGCCTCGGCTCCCAAAAGGAAGAGGGAATCGGGCATGGGAAAACGCGAGCTGTTTTTAATAATGCTTAATTAGTGGCTCAAGAAGCACCTACGCCCCAAATCTAATCATCTCCCACCCTCTAATAATTGCAGGTGAGCAGGCAGGTCAAAAAGGCTGCAGCAGGATGCTACGAAACCTATAATGATTATGAATTATTGATTTCACGCACTTTTTATAACGCGTTACGTCCACATGACCAGGCTATCCTTGTACGTGTTGCACGCCGCAGTTCATCATGAAAAAAAGAAGAAGAAGAAATGTTTGGATCTCCAAGCTCCAAACACATTTGGACGTGGAACTTGTGTTTATGATCGACCCCACAATAATCCAATAATAGTTTAAATAATATTTAAAATTATTTTTTATAAAAGCAAGTCCGTTAGTGTGTGTATAAAATAAAAGTTAAGATGTTTCGTATAGTGGCTTAATTTGATAGTTCATTACAGCTGAATTGTTCGTCATTTAAATTCTGTTAGCTTTGGACCAGCCATGATCTTTTTTGCCATTAAAGTTGCACCATCTTTGCATGAACTTATGTAATCCCTATGTTGCTTCGCAACTTTGGCTTGTGAAATAACAATTTAAACCAATCATAATGATGATGTCAAACATGGGCATAGGATCCCATGCATTAATAAAATAAATTATAAAAATGATGGTTTGAAAATAAATTGGTCCACAAGCCTAATGGTAAGGTCAAGATGTCTCTTAAGATAACTTATGATAATAAAGAAAGAGCATAAAGAAAAATAACAATGAGAAGCTTTTTCTTTATATATATATATATATATATATATATATATATATATATATATATATATATACAGACGAACAATAACACATATCTGGCACGAGAACAGCTCAAAAGATCAAAAAAGATACATATGAAGAGAGGATGAAATCCTATCTCTCTGAGATAAAGTTCAGTCAATAAAATACTGTGCAGCATAAAAGGCAACCAAGTTCGCCGCTGAGTTTACCTTCCGATAAACATGGCGGGCTATAGTAATCGTCGCATCCTGCAAAAGCTGGCAACTATCGCAAAGTAACAGATGGGCATCCTCGTGGTCCGCTCCACTTTGGATCCATCCAATGATGGTAGCAGGTCTCCCTAGGATCCTCTGAGCCCGTAACTACCGAGTCGCTCTGATAATGCCTGCTCATGCAGCTCTGAGCTTAGCTTCTGGAACTGAACAGTCCTGAAGGGAGGTCCCACCGACCATCAGAAGTCTCCCATCATCGCAGCATATAACGTACCCTACTCTACTAGTGGTACCACGTACGCTGCCATCAAAGTTTACCTTAACAAACCCCAGGGAAAAGGTTTTCAGGAGATAGAAATCACCCTATAAGCTACTGCTGGAGCAGCATGGGAGGCCCAGGAACCTGGGATAGTCAGATGAGTGGCAGCATCAAATCGCCGATATTCGAACACCAAGCATCTGGCTCGCAGGATAATTCGATGGATTGGGATATCCCTTGCCTCAAAGATAATTGCATTCCTAGCCAACCAGACCTGGAATGCAATATAAGCAGCTAAACATGCCTCATATGCCGAACTCAGGTGGATGAACTAGAGAAAGGAATGCAGCCCAGCACTACCATCATCAACCCAAGGCCATCTCCCAGTAGTTCTCCAAATTTGTCTCATCCTAGGATAGCTCATAATAGCATGCTCTGTCATCTCTTCATGAGCCCAACAAAATGGGCAATACCCCGTAATGTCCATGCCTCTTCGACTGAGGAGAGCCTTTGTCGGGAGACGATTCCAGGCTATCTTCCATAAAAAAGCTACACCCTCGGATGGATCGGGAGTCTCCAAATTCATGCTGTCCTAAAAGTGGCGTCAGATGGTCCCCTACATAGGTTATAGAGGGAAGACGATGGAGCTTTGGGGTAGCATGAAGGACCCCAGACCCTAAGATCATGCTCCTGATGAAGTGGAATTGGAATTACGAGGATCCGAGAAACCAACTGGGATCCAAATAGCCTAGAGAGTTCCTGGGTTCTCCAGGTCCTGCCATCTTTCCTTAGCAGATCATGGACTCTGAGGTTGTCAACGCTTCGACATTAACATAGGTCGGCCACCTTGATAAGGGGATCGAAGAGATCCATGCATCTTGAATAACATCAATAGTGGTTCCATCACCAACTAAGCATCTGATATGGGCCATTGCAATAGGGCGCAAGCGCAAATTTCCTTTTAGATGAAGGAGCAACCTCTGGTTGGCTGAATTTGAACTCCCTGACTTCAAACACCATGCTGTGATCTCATCATTCTGCTCCACAGACAGCTAGGCTGAAGAAGATATCTCGCGGCATGCTGACGATTAGTGCTTCCCTTCTTGCCACTAGGGACTGGATCCCGAGACCTCCATCTCTAATAGGGCGACAGATGGTATCCTAGTCCAATAGACACCATGGCTGTCTTGTCTGTGCCTCCATAGAAAATTGCAGAATATCTATTCCAACTTCCTCAGACAAGATCTAGGAACCATAGTATTAGCCAGAAGGTAGACAGGGATGGAGCTGAGTACATACCTGATAAGAGTGACTCTGTCCATCATGAAGAGTGTGGTAGCCTAATATCCCTCCAGATGATCCCGGACCATCGTACCATTGGTTGAACCTCCATCATTCGCAGGCAACCTTCAGTCATAGGGACATCGAGGTAGGTCAAAATCTCCTGCTGCTCTGGGATCCCCAAGGTGGTCAAGATTTTCAACTTAACTCTTGGTTTCATTTTTGGACTAAGAATGACAAAGGATTTGTGCAAATTTACAAGCTGACCTGATTTCCGACAATAGGATTCCACAGCATGAACAAAGGATCTAGCATTCTGAATGGAACCCCGACCGATTAGAAGACAATCATTTGCAAAAAAAAGGTGGGATAGAGGTTAGGCTTCAGGGGTAACCCGGTATGGCTCCAGACATGATCGCTGGACCACCTCACCCAGAGTCCGAGTGTTAACCCAATTATTGATTTTGATGATTAATAAAAGACATGAGTATATTTACTATATTTCTGATAGATTTAATAAGTGTTTCAGGGATTAAAAATATTTAATCAATCAAAAGGAATAAAGAAATAAGTTTTAAATCAAATGTTAAAAGAATTTTTCAAAATTCAGAACTTGGAGTCGACACCAACTAGTCAGGAGCCGACCCAAGGCGTATCAGAAGATTTCTAAATTTTTTGGCACGGTCTGGAGTCGACACCCAGAGTTTCGGAGCTGACTCCAACCTGAGATACAGAGAAGTGTATTCTGTTTCAGTTTCCGAGCCAACACCTAGAATTCGGAGCCGACACCTGAGAGTTTGGGAGCCAACACCTGAGTTTCTGGAGCCGACTCTAACATGAGAAGAGAGCGTATTTTTATGGACATTTCTGGAGCCGACACTTTTGGATTACGGAGCTGACTCCCGAAAGTGACGAGCCGACACTTAACTTTTTTGGAGCCGACTCCTCAACAACTTTTTATTTGCTATTTTTGGATACTCGATTTGGAGCCGACACCTGAAAAGTTGGAGCCGACTCCAACCTGTCAGGAACGGATTGTCATTTGTCAGAACGGACTCCAACGGTAAGATTTCTTTTTACCTAACCTCTAACGGCTATTTTTCTTGTGTGTAGGAGTATCCAAGCATCATACAATGGCTAGATTTCCCACCTAAACTTAGATTAAGAGATATATAAAAAGGGAGGAAACCGTCCGTTTAAAAAAAAGAAGGAAAAAAAAAAAAATAGACTAAAAAATCAAAAAATCTTGAGGAAGAAATCAAAGAGGAAAGACTCAAAGCTCAAATCCATCAACTCCAAAAAGCTCAAAGAGAGATCCACAAGCTTTTCAAGTTCAAATCAAGGAGATTTCCATCATTAGAAGAAAGAAAGCAAAAGCCCCAAATCCTCATCTTCTCATCTGCAAATTTCAGTGAAGAATCTGAGCTGAGGCCCAGATTCAATTTTTCAAAGGAGAAGAGAAAAGAAGAAAAGAAGAAAAGCATACATTCAAAGAGCTTCAAACAGCTTTTCTTATCCTTGTTTATTTTATTGTTTATTTGCTCATTTGAGGAGCTGCTGTATATTCAAAACTCTATTTTTCATTATTGTTTGCTAGTTCAATCGGGGGATTGAATTAGTGGGTAGTATACCTCGGTACAAGCTAAGGATAGCTTGTGGTTGGGTTTGTGCTGGTGAGCCTTGAAAACCAGCTGGGTTCGTTGTGATCCCGGGGGAAACAACAAGTTTGAGTTGTGAGCTTGTAAAACAACTCGCTGTAATCAAGTGGATTATAGTGTGGACCCAAGTAATACTTGGGAGTGGACGTAGGTGTTGGATACACCGAACCACTATAAAATCTTGTGTTTGCCGTGATTGACTTTCTATCTTTCTCTATCTCTTATTTGTGCTTTGCATTTATCTTGCACTCAATCTCATTTTTTCAAGCAATATTTTAAAAGTAATTTTTTTTAAAGAACCCAATTCACCCCCCCTCTTGGGTTGCCATCTGGGCCAACAATTGGTATCAGAGCTAGTGCTCATTTGTTTGATCCAACGATCAAGAGTTAAAGATCCAAATGGCAGCTCAAGCTGGATCTTCATTTGCTGAAGGTCATTCTACTAATAGACCTCCTTTATTTAATGGTTCAAATTATTCTTATTGGAAAGCTAGAATGAGAATTTTTATTCAAGCTTTGATTATGAGCTATGGAGTGTATCACTAATGGACCTAGCACACCCACACATAGTAGATGGTTCAATAGTTCCTAAACCCGAAAGGGATTGGAATGAAAATGATAGGAAAATGGCACAGCTCAATGCTAAGGCCATGAATGTTTTATATTGCTTTAGATGCTAATGAATTTAATAGAATTTCTATTATTTCTAAAAGAAATTTGGGATAGACTAGAAGTTACCCATGAGGGTACTAATCAAGTCAAAGAATCTAAGATTAATATTCTTGTTCATAAGTATGAATTGTTTAGCATGGAACAAACTGAATCTATAACCTGCATGTACACAAGATTTACTGATATTGTAATGGTTTAAAAGTCTTGGTAAGACCTATACTAACTCTGAATTGGTGCGTAAAATTCTTAGGTCTCTTCCAAGGACATGGGAAGCAAAGGTGACTGCAATCAAGAAGCCAAAGGACCTCAACACCTTACCTTTGGAGGAGCTACTTGGATCCTTGATGACTCATGAGTTGACATGAAGCAACATGAGGAAGACTCAAAGAAGAAAATAATTGCCCTCAAAGCTGCAGAAATTGAAAAAAGCAGCAGTGATGAGGAAGATGATGAGGAGACTGCACTCCTTGCTAAGAAATTCAAAAGATTTATGCAAAGAAGGAGACCCTTCCACAAGAAAAATTTGGAACAAAGATGGAAGGTGAAAAAAAAAAGAAAAGGACAAGGAAAAGAGAAAGACCCCTTATATGCTATGAATGTAAGAAACCGGGGCACTTTAGATATGATTGTCCTCAATTAAAAAAGGGATACAAGAAAAAGAAAAAGGCATATGTTGCAACATGGAGCGATAGTGAAGAATCTCATCCGAGGAAGAACAAAAGGAAGTTGCAAACATTTGCTTTATGGCAAAAGAAGACGATGAGGTAAGTACCGAAACTCATGACTTTACTTTGAAATTGTTTGATGCATTTAATGAATTAGTTAGTGATTTTAAAATTTGAAAAAGAAAAGCAAATTTTTAAAAAATAATTTAAATCTTTCAAAGAAAAGGATAAACTAACTCATGAAGTTGAAGAATTGAAATCTGAAAATAAAATTTGTTAAAAGATAAAGAATCAATTTCTAATGAAAATGTTAGTTTAAAGAAAGAAGTTGATAAATATAAAAATATAGTTGATAAATTTACATATAGCTCTGAAAAACTTAATTTGTTATTGAGTAATCAAAGAGCTGTATTTGATAAAGCTGGATTAGGTTATAGGCCTAACAAGAAACAAAAGTATGTTAAAAATTTTTTAGAAAAGAACAAATAAAAATGATTTTCATGTTATTGTTGTAACAAGAAAGGACATAAAGCCTATGAATGCAATTTTAGAAAAATAAAACTTAATATTAAAGAAAAGAAAATATGGGTTCCGAAAGGAACAATCTTTGTTGCTACTAACCATGAAGGACCCAAGAAAGCTTGGGTACCTAAACAGAAAGTTTGATCATTTTGCAGGAGTGTCTTGCGGCCAAAAGATCAAAAGAAAGTGGTATCTTGATAGTGGCTGCTCAAGACATGACGGGTGACAAGGATCAATTCATCACCCTTGAATAAAAGAGGAGGAGTTGTTACATTTGGAGATAATGGTAAAGGCCAATTATGGGATTTGGTAAAATTCAAATAACTCCCTCCACTTTTATTGAAAATGTTTTTATGTAGATGGTTAAAACATAATTTAATTAGTATTAGCCAATTGTGTGATAAAGGTTTCAAAGTTTCATTTGAAGCTTCTATCTGCACTGTTTCTAATCCCATTGACAATAGCATTATATTTATTGGTATAGAAATGGCAATGTATACTTAATTGATTTAGACAATTTGTCTACTAGTAATCATTGCTTAGTTGCTAATAATGCTAATGTAAATGAGATTGGATGGCTATGGCATCGTAGATTAGGTCATGCAAGCACACACCTAATTTCAAAATTATTAGAATGGATTTAGTTAAAGGACTTCCAAAGTTAGATTTTGAAAATAACAAATTTGTGATGCATGTCAATTTGGAAAACAAACTAGAAACTTCTTTCAAATCTAAAAATGTTGTTTCACTTCTAGGCCACTAGAGCTACTTCACATGGACCTTTTTGGACCTACTAGAACCACAAGTCTAGGAGGAAAGAAATATGGTCTTGTGATAGTAGATGATTATTCTAGATTCACTTGGGTATTATTTTTGGCTCACAAAGATGAGACTTTCTCAATATTCTGAAATTCTTCAAGAAAGTCACTAATGAGAAAAACACTACCATAGTGTCTCTTAGAAGTGATCATGGACTGAATTTGAAAATCACTTATTTGAAAATTTCTGCATTGAAATGGCATTCATCATAATTTTTCTGCACCTAGAACACCACAACAAAATGGAGTTGTAGAAAGAAAGAATAGGACTTTAGAAGACATGGCCCGTACCATGCTATGTGAAAGCAACTTCCAAAATATTTTGGGCGAAAGCTATAAACACAGCATGTTACATCCTTAAATAGAGCCCTAATTAGACCAATTCTTAAGAAAACTCCTTATGAATTATGGAATATAGGAAACCAAATATTAGTTATTTTCATGCATTTGGTTGTAAATGTTTTTTCATAATAATGGTAAAGATAATCTTAAAAATTTGATGCAAAATCTGATGAAGGCATATTCTTAGGATATTCAACAACTAGTAAAGCCTATAGAGTATTTAACAAAACTTAATTGTAGAAGAATCCATTCATGTAGTTTTTGATGAGTCTTTAGCATCAAGTTCAGAAAAATTGATGATGAGGAAGATACAAATATTAGAAAGAGATATTGAAAAATTAAATATAGATGTATCTTCAGATCATGAACAAGAAGCTAAAGATGATGACCTAGGGTTGATGTTATTGATACTAATCATAATGATAGATCTTCCTAGAGATTGGAGATATGCTTATGGTCATCCAAAGGAATTGATTATAGGTGATCCATCTCAAGGAGTAAGAACTAGATCATCTATGAGAATATCAATAATCATCTTGCATTTGTATCTCAAATTGAACCTAAAACTATTGAAGAAGCTGAAAAAGATAGTAATTGGATGTTAGCTATGCAAGAAGAATTAAATCAATTTACTAGGAATAATGTATGGACCTTAGTTGATAGACCTAAAGGTCATTCAGTTATAGGATCTAAATGGGTATTTAGAAATAAATTGGATGAAAATGGCATAGTAATTAGAAATAAAGCTAGATTAGTTGCAAAAGGATATAATCAAGAAGAAGGAATTGATTTTGATGAAACTTTTGCACCTGTAGCTAGATTAGAAGCAATTAGATTACTACTTGCATTTGCATGTCATATGAATTCAATTATTTCAAATGGATGTTAAAAGTGCATTTTTAAATGGTTTTATAAATGAGGAAGTTTTGTGGAACAACCACCTGGTTTTGAAGATCATGAATTTTCAAATCACGTTTTTAAATTACACAAAGCACTATATGGTTTAAAACAAGCACCTAGAGCTTGGTATGATAGATTAAGTAAATTTCTAATTGAAAATGATTTTTCTAGAGGAAATGTTGATAAAACCATTTTTGAAAAGAAAAGATAAAGATTTATTAGTAGTACAAATATATGTAGATGATATTGTATTCGGTGCTACTAACAATCTTTTGTGTCAAGAATTTGCTAAGTTAATGCAGGGTGAATTCGAGATGAGCATGATGGGAGAACTCAACTTCTTCCTAGGACTTCAAATCAAACAAAGCAAAGAGGATTTTCATCAACCAAACAAAGTACACAAAGGAAATTCTCAAGAAGTTTGGAATGGAATCAATCAAACCCCTTGGAACACCTATGAGTCCTTCATGCAAATTGGACAAAGATGAAGAAGGTAAGAAAGTTGATCAAAAATACTATAGAGGTATGATCGGATCTCTACTTTACTTAACTGCAAGTAGACCAGATATCATGTTTGCTGTTTGTTTATGTGCTAGATTTCAATCTAACCTAAAGAATCTCACTTAATTGCTGTAAAAAGAATACTAAGATATCTAAGTGGAACTAAAAATGTAGGATTATGGTATTCTAGAGACTCAACACTAAATTTGATTGCTTATTCTGATTCTGATTATGCTGGATGTAAACTTAGATAGAAAAAGTACAAGTGGTGCATGTCAATTTTTAGGAAGTAACTTAATCTCTTGGTTTAGCAAAAAGCAAAATTCGGTTGCATTATCTACTGCTGAAGCAGAATATGTTGCAGCTGGAAGTTGCTGTGCTCAAATCCTTTGGATTAAGCGACAACTTGAAGATTATGGCATAACACTTGATAAAACTCCTATTAGATGTGATAATACAAGTGCAATCAATTTAACTAAGAATCCAATCAACATTCAAGAACTAAACACATTGAAATTAGATATCATTTTATAAGAGAACATGTAGCTAACAATGAAATTTGTCTTGATTATGTTAGTACTGAAGAACAATTAGCTGACATATTTACAAAACCTTTGAGTGAAGAGAGATTTTGTTATCTTAGAGGAGAATTAGGGATTTGTGATCCTTTGGAATGATTATCTAATTTCAATCAATTTCTTGAGATTTTTCTCATGATTTTAAGGAAATTTATCTAGACATTGAGCAATTTGATTCTCCACATTCCAAATTTTTTTTAAAAAAATTTATTGATTTTATTTTGACAAGTTTCGATTGTTTGAAACTCATTATTTTTCTCTGAAACTGTCAGTGGAGTCGACACCTTAATTTGTGGAGTCGACACCTTGCCTGTGTCGCTCTCGGTCTCTGACCTTGGAGCCGACTCCGCTTAAGCGAGCCGACTCCAGCTTGGGCGCTAATAGTGTTAGCGACTTGGAGTCGACACCCGACTTTGCGGGAGTCGACACCTGGTGGCCCCAAATTGATTATATTAGGGCAGAGTCGACACCTTCTCATCCCATCTTCTCCAAATCCTCTCAAAAACCTCTCCAAACCTCCAAAACCAAATATTCTCAAATCAACATTCCCTAAGATTCCTATGGCACCTAAGCATAGGGGATCGGTCTTTGATGCTCCCGTAGCTACAAGGAAGCGTACGGCTCGGCGTCCTGTCCGTGAACCTACTCCAGCGATGATTCTTCTTCAACTCACCAATCCTAGCCCCTCCTCTCCACAAGTAGATACCCTAGCTGGCGAGTCATAACCATGGGAAGGAAGGTAGATTTCGATTTCTTTGAAGCGAGGGTTTTGCAATTGGTAGACAAATCAAGGAGTTCGGTTGGGATAAGGTATGTTCTTTGGATTCCCACTATCCGGCCTAGTTAAAGAATTTTACTTCAATTTATCAAGGGGAGATGGTGGAATAGTTAGTTCAGTAAGAGGGAAAAGAATTCATCTCACATTTGAAATTTTAGGAAATCTTTTAGGATTCCTGTCACTGGGCTTACTGCAAGCATTCACAGTGAGAGATCAGATGCTTTATCAAGGATGTAGGAAGGGAAGTAACTGAGTTTGAGGAAGTTAGGCAAATCAATTGCCTCTTGAGCTTAGACTGTTACATAACATTTGTGGTAGGATCCTATTTCCCAAGACTGGAGTTTTGAGTATGTCTCAGAGCGAGACATAGTGATTATGGATAGTATTTTGACGGGTCAGCCAATCAATCTTGCAGGAATGATGATATGGTATATGGCTGAGGCCGGGGGCAAGAGGAGATCTTCATTGCCTTATGGGATGATCCTAACCATGGCATTTAGAAGTCAAGGAGTTGTTATTTCTGAAATGAGCCATCGAAAAACCTAAGGCACACTGATTATTACAGCTTGGCTACTATGCACAGAATGGGTTTGTGAAAGTGGATGGTAATGGGAAAGAAAAGGTCATCTGGATGAGAGAGCACTGACATTAGGGCCACTGCACCATCTGAGGCAGGTCCATCAGTGAGGCATCCATCACGGAGCCTAGCAGATCATCACCACACCGGCACTACTCCAGCTCCTGCACATACCATTGCCTATGTCATCCATTGGTTTTTGATATTCAGTTAGAACAACTTAAAAGTCTATTTGCTACTCACAAGGAAGAAATGAAAACAGAAATTGACAATAGTTTGATGAATTTAAGAGAAATGTATTATTCTTTGGATGAAAGAGTAAGCAAAATTGAATCCACACTTGGAGCTCCGCAGAATCTTTGAAGAATGATCTCAAGAATATTTTTGAAGAACTTAAAGATATTGGAGGAGATTCAGAGACTTATTCCAAATGCAATGCAGAGCTTCAGACAAAATTGTGACTGCATGTGCATTTGTTGATAGAAGACTAAAGGATTTGTTCAAACTCAAAGTGAAGGAATGGGAAAAATATTAGAAGAATTTCAAAGACTTCTTAGAGTTAATTTTGATTATCTTGTAATGAAGTTTTTTGATGTTATTAAAATATGATGTAATGAAGTTGTTTAGTTCGAAATTTTGATGTAATGAAGTTTCTTTTGTAATATGATGTAATGCTTAACTTTGAAGTGTGTAATGAACCTTTTTGATACTTAATGAATATCATTTGATCTTTGAAGCATCTCTTAATTTTGTCATTTAATTTAAACTTCTTAACCTTTTTGTTGATTACAAAAAAGGGGGAGAAGTAATTGATATCGTATATGCATTGAAAGTTATAAAGAGGGAGAAGTATTTAGTATTTGCATTGGAACAAACAAGCTTAATTAATTGGTATTGCATATGGGGAGAAGTAATTGACATATGTGCATTGAAAGGAAGAAACTTAGCTAACTTAATTTGATACAATTTGATATAATTGTTTAATTGGTATCAAACATCAAAAGTTTACTGTTAAAAGGAAAGAATAGATGTTAAATTGAGTATCATAGGGGGAGCTACTTCGTTCAGGGGAGCTTACCTATGAGAACTAAATATTTGAGAAATTTGATTTGAAAATCTTATTGTTTAATCATGCATATACTCAATGTTTTTATAATCATCAAAAAGGGGAAGATTGTTGACCCAATTATTGATTTTGATGATTAATAAAAGACATGAGTATATTTACTATGTTTCTGATAGATTTAATAAGTGTTTCAGGATTAAAAATGTTTAATCAATCAAAAGGAATAAAAAAATAAGTTTTGAATCAAATGTTAAAAGAATTTTTCAAAGTTCAGAACTTGGAGTCGACACCCAACTAGTCAGGAGCCGACCCCAAGGCGTATCAGAAGATTTCTGGATTTTTTGGCACGGTCTGGAGTCGACACCCAGAGTTTCGGAGCCGACTCCAACCTGAGATATAGAGAAGTGTATTCTGTTTCAGTTTCGGAGCCAACACCTAGAATTCGGGAGCCGACACCTGAGAGTTCGGGAGCCGACACTGAGTTTCTGGAGCTGACTCTAACCTGAGAACAGAGAGCGTGTTTTTATGGATTTTGGAGCCGACACTTTTGGATTGCGGAGCCGACTCCCGAAAGCGACGAGCCGACACTTAACTTTTTCGGAGCCGACTCCTCAACAACTTTTTATTTGCTATTTTTGGATACCCGATTTGGAGCCGACACCTAAAAAGTTGGAGCCGACTCCAACCTGTCAGGAACGGATTTTCATTTGTCAGAACGGACTCCAACGGTAAGATTTCTTTTTACCTAACCTCTAACGGCTATTTTTCTTTGTGTGTAGGAGTATCCAAGCATCTCACAACGGCTAGATTTTCCACCTAAACTTGGATTAAGAGATATATAAAAGGGGGAAACCGTCCGTTTAAAAAAAAAGAAGAAAAAAAAAAAAAATAGACTGAAAAATCAAAAAATCTTGAGGAAGAAATCAAAGAGGAAAGACTCAAAGCTCAAATCCATCAACTCCAGAAAGCTCAAAGAGAGATCCACAAGCTTCTCAAGTTCAAATCAAGGATTTCCATCATTAGAAGAAAGAAAGCAAAAGCCCCAAATCCTCATCTTCTCATCTGCAAATTTCAGTGAAGAATCTGAGCTGAGGCCCAGATTCAATTTTTTAAAGGAGAAGAGGAAAAGAAGAAAAGATACATTCAAAGAGCTTCAAACAGGCTTTTCTTATCCTTGTTTATTTTATTGTTTATTTGCTCATTTGAGGAGTGTGGCTTTTCTTATTCTCAAAGGACTCTATTTTTCATTATTGTTTGCTAGTTCAATCGGGGGATTGAATTAGTGGAGGTAGTATACCTCGGTACAAGCTAAGGATAGCTTGTGGTTGGGTTGTGTGCTGGTGAGCCCGGAAAACCAGCTGGGTTCGTTGTGATCCCGGGGGAAACAACAAGTTTTGAGTTGTGAGCTTGTAAAACAACTCGACTGTAATCAAGTGGACGTAGGTGTTAGATATACCGAACCACTATAAAATCATTGTGTTTGCCGTGCCTTGACTTTCTATCTTTCTCTGTCTCTTCATTTGTGCTTTGCATTTATCTTGCACTCAATCTCATTTGTTTCACAGCACATAGTTTTAAAGAGTCAATTTTTTTTTAAAGAACCCAATTCACCCTCCCCTCTTGGGTTGCCATCTGGGCCAACACCGAGATAGAGCATCAGCACATAAAATGAACAGATAGGAGATAGGGGACCATGAGAGCCTTTCAATGCTCAAGTCAATAAAGAGAAATAATGAGGATGGTTCAACATAGAGTTCAGTTGTATGAAAATTAGTTGTATGGTTTTGATCTTTTATTCCTAAATGAATTCTTTTTATATAAATGGTTGCATAACATTTTAGCACGGTCTCATATCTTGTAATGGTATTGTGTAGATCGTTCAAATCGTAAGCTATGTGCCTTGTCATAATGGAGGACCTTTTGAATGAAACTACACAAAGTACTTTAGACTATACTTTTTGTAGCTAGTTTTCTATTCTCATCAAATTATAAGATAGCTTGCCTAAAGCCGCATGCATGCTAACCAGTTGGGTCTGCATCTCATACCAACCTATTAGGCTCCTACCTGCAAAGCATCCAATTGGCTGTGCTTACTATGGTGCTAATGCGATCCAAGTTGCTATGCATCAGCCTATTGGATATTAAAGAATTCTATTAGAGTGGAGGCAGGCTAGGTTAGATTAAACTCCACCTAAGTTAGACCAGGGCCTAAGTTGATCCATCGAATAGGAATGTCAACATTTCAGTTGATGTGTTGAGCTGGAAGGTTAGTATTTAAGCTGATCTTACATAGTTGAGAGATCGACATCTCAGCTGATCCTATAAATTAGATCCTTTAGAGCAACTAAGTGCTAGGCTTAGGCATCGGTTATCGAAAGTCCCTTACAATGGACCAACTTTCTTTCTCGATTAGGAGAGTTCTTTTGAGTGGGTTGGTAAATAGAACACTCTCTCTATCTCTTAAAAAGTTCTTCTAGAAAGGTTAGTTCTATAGTAGAGCAAACTAACCTCTATCAGCAAAGAAAGGTTAGTTCTTCTAGAAAGGTTAGTCCCTTACAATGGATCAACTTTCTTTCTAGATTAGGATAGTTCTTTCGAGTGGGTTGGTAAATAGAACACTCTCTCTATCTCTCAAGAAAGTTTTCTAGAAAGGTTAGTTCTATAGTAGAGCAAACTAACCTCTGTCAGCAAAGAAAGCTCTTCCAAGATAGGATGAGATCAACTTTTTCTTTTTTCTCGAAAGGAGTTCTTACAACAATTATACTCTCTGGTGAAGTGGATTGGCATTTTCTTTCTTAGCAAGAAAAGTTCTTTCAAGTGGTCAATAAATGAAATGAGCTTTCTCTTTCTTTTTAGGAGAGTTTGCTCTTTGGCAGAGTAAAGTGGCCTTCTCTTTCTCGACAAAGAAAATTCCTTCGAGTAATTGGTGAGAGGGATTGATTCTCTTTTTTTTTCTAAGAAAAGTTTTGCATTGACTCTTTGGTAAAGTCAACCACTCTTTTTTTTTCAATAAAAAGAGTTTTTTTTAATAGTTCAAAAATAGGACTGACTCTCTTTCTCTTGAGATTTTTTTTTAGGCAGGTTGGCTCTAAGGCATAATAGACTAACCTTCTCTTTCTTAGCAAAGAGAGTTTTTACGAGTTATTAATAGATAGAATCGACTCTCTTCTTCAAAAAAAAATTCTTTCAAATGGATTGATTCTCTGATGGTGATGATTAGCTTTCATTTTCTTAATGAGAAAAGTTCTTCTAACTAGATTAGTACGAGGGATTGACTCTATCTTTCTTCTGAGAAGAGTTCTTCTGGATAAGTTGACTCTCCAAAGAAGCCGATCAATGGTGTGCTAAAAGTCTTCAAGCGATCTATACCAATCCTCGATTTTTTGAAGGCATTAAGGTAAAGGAATATTGAATAAGCTCCCATTATCGATCAAAATCCTCTTTGCTTGATGATTGTTTATAATCATTGAATCATTAGTGCATCATGGTGGGGGTTTATACTTTTGCAAGCCATCATTGGAAAGAAAATGACCTCAATGGCTCTTGACCTCTTTAATGCCTTGGCTTTGGCTCGTCAAATACACACCTTTCCAGCTGAGGAGTTCTCCCTTAGCAGTCAACCTTTGAACATGGCAAGAATCATTCTGGTCATAGATTGGTTATCCTCGTACTTCTTTGGTGCTTCTTATTCTCCTCAACTTTTCAACCACTTGGATGGCTTCCATTACCTCGGATGTATTTTCCGAAGTAGTCTCATTGAGTGAGACTATCGGCTCCCCTTACTCTTAGGGCTACCGACAGCAATCCTGCGCATCTGTGATAATCGGATAGAGTTCTATTAGCCTTTATGTAGCGCTCCATAAAGACCTAATAAACTCCAATGGATTATCATAAGGGGCAGACACTCAAAAATACATCCTAATAAAAACTTTTTATCATCAGCTCATATAAATAAATGTATATCACTACAAAAATCAAATCAACACTAAGTGTCATCCTGCTTAGATAATATTTTTCATGACATCCTCGGGCAGTTTACAAGATCACATTTATAATTGACATCTAAATCAAAAGTACATAAATTATACTTATAATTCCCTCCAAAACACAAGTTTTTCTTTCATATCCAAATAAGTCCGATACATCACCATACCTCACTATATATATATACATATACATAAACACGAAGGTCACCCCACACTAACTCAATATACAAAGCTATCATTTGTACATTCTTGCCTCTAAGCAAGCCTTACAAGCCAAGGATCCAGTCCCGCTAACCTTGATCCTGCCAATCAGACTCATCGATTGAAAATAAAAGTGTCAACAATAGAGGGGTGAGACCTAAGTCCCAGTGACTGGATAAGCATCTAACCATGAAAAAATAGAGAACCATAACATCATTTTAAAGCATAATAAACATATGTAATTAACATGAGTAAACACATATAATACTCATTTGAATATAATATCAGAAAACTTAAAACATAGCTTATTCTTCAAATAATATACATCTTAAACTGAAGTATCATACCAATATTTTTTCATTGGAAGCCATCTCCATACATGGATAATTATACCTTTTTGAAATGATAAAAGATAACTTCTAACTTAGCTTATGCTTGCAACAATATACCAGTATTTAAATACTCTTTGAATGGCTCATTTATATAAAAATTCATGCATGATGTAATACTTTATAAAGCATGTATATAAATATATGTGTATCTCATTATATAGTCCAGACTTTTTTTGCTCATCTCTTTGATCCCCACTGGGATCTATCTTTGTCCTACGGTATCTCATATAAACTCATCCCCACTGAAATATGTGTTTAGTCCATTGGCCCTTTTTATAAAACCAAATGTGAGTTTTTTTAAAAAACTTTATAATGCTGGGCTGTGTATGAAATCTCTGAGGTATCACTCTACAGTCGCCCTTCTACAGGTATACTCCTAAGGGATGCATGAACTGGAAATAGGATTTTCGCACAAATAGTATCCCTTATTTGTGCGGTTCACCTAGCAAAGTGCTATATTCCTTAATCCTGAAACCTCAGATTTTTTTTTCTACCCCTATGGGTATATAATAACCAGCTCCACTGAAATATGATTTTTTCCCTCATGGGCTATTTATAACTGTCCCACTGGGCCTGATCTAGCGTGCACTCATCCCTGATCTCGGGATTCATCGTATGATCGAATCGCAAGGAGATGCCGGCTCAATAGTAGTATGCAATGCTCATGCTATGACACCATCTAAAGGGTGATTAGCCCCATAACTGTCTGAATGCTTTGTATGACGTATATGCATCCAAAACATATTCTTTTTAATAATTTATCATGCAAATATGCCATGTATGCATCTGAAATTCATGCATCAAAATTATGCTTTATTCTTTTTGCTTGAGACTCACGCTTAAAACTCATGCATCCAAATATCATATACTAGGATCTCATTTCCTGGGTATAAAATGCATATAATTCTCTACTAAGCATATCATATTATGGCTAGGTATTAATATCATTATACTGGCTCAAAATAAATTTTTTATTGCTAGATGAAAAACCCACTCACTTTAACAGTTTCAACTGATGCTCAAACCTGGTTAGGTTTTCCTAAAACTATGCATGCATGCATACTTTAACATCTAATATCTCATTATTTTCTTTCATCCTTCTCTACTCAAGATTTTTTTTACTATTATATCAAAATATAAGAATCTAAGAAAATCTAAAGCCATGCAAGATATAGAAAGCTATAGCTTACCTGGAGCCAAGTACAAACCCAAGTTTCCCTTCCCTTCTCTTTTCTTTCCTCTTTTCTTCTTCTTTTTCTTTTTCTTCTTCCTCCCTGGCTGAATCTCCTCTTCTCTTTCTTTCTTTCTTTCTCTAGTTGAACCAACTTTTTCCTTTGTCTTTCTTTTTCTCCGATGATTTAGGGACCAAGGCATGAATAGTGGCTTTAAAAACTCTTAACGCACGCTTTTAAAAAATACATGGCTCACTCATGTCCATGATATTTTTCCCTTAGATTTTCTTTTTCAATTTACCCTTAGCATAATTAGCAAATAACTTCAAAGCCTTTTCACATTTTGCCCCTGAATAAATAAATTTTTTTAATTAATTTATAGATCAGATTATTTTTATTCATTTAAATTAATATTTTTAGGTAAAGACCCTACCAACTCAAAGAGCTCGATTTTAGGAGTCCAACGGTATAAATGATACTCAAATCAGACTTAAAATGGAATAAATATAGAATTTTAAAGATTTAACCTAAAAAATTTGCAGTCTTAGAGTCGGCTCGAGCAAAATTGCGAGTCGACTCTAGCACGAAGCAGAATTGATATCTTTTTGTCTTTCTAACCGAGTCGACTCGTCCTTCTATAGGAGTCGACTTGATAGCATGCCAGAAGTGCTAAATCGTGTCAAGTCGACTCCTCACCAATTGGAGTCACTCCAATTGCTAAAATATGACACTTATATGGGGCATTTGGTAGAAGATAATCTATCCAGATTTCTGATAATTTAAATAGGCCCTATCAGATAGCTATATTTGGTACATTTTTGAATGATAATCTATCTGTACTAATAATCTAAATTACCTTGTGGTAATCCAGATTACCTTTGGAAGCAATGGTTATCTACATTACTAGAGATGTGATAATCTAATTTTTTTTTGATAAAATTGCTGATCGCTCTCTACTTGCCTTTTTCTCTACCGACCTCACTGGAATCTCTATATCGAAGGTCCTAAGCCACATCCTCTTCCGTCAAGTCAGGTTGCGGATCTTCGCCGATCAGTGGCCCCACGACCATCTCGAGATGCCGCGAAACTTCTTTCGATTGGTGGCCTCCGGCATCCTTATCAACCACTTCGAATATCATTTATAAATATAATTTTTTAAAATATTATCATTTATAAATATATTTTTTTTAAATCAAATATAAATAATATATAATTTTTTAATAAATTTAATTTAAGGGTATTTTAAAATTTGATGTTATATGACTGGTAATCTGTTTGTTATATCAAGCACAATAATTAATATTACTGTTGCATTACCTGTGTATACCAAATACTGTAATTGATGGGGCCAGTTGACCCCACGAAAAAGAAAAAAAAAAATTGGACGGCCCCAAAGGCCGACACCTCCAAGACCCCCAAAGACGGCTCCCGCCCCAAAGACCGACGGCCCCAAAGGCCGACGGCTCCAAGACCGACGGCCCCAAAGGCGAACCTCCATGACCGACGGCTCCAAGACCGACGGCCCCAAAGGCCGACACCTCCAAGACCGGCACCTCTCCAAGACCGGCACCTCCAAGGCCGACGGCCCCAAAGGCCGACACCTCCAAGACCGACGGCTCCAAAGGCCGACGAAGACCGACGGCCCCAAAGGCCGACACCTCCAAGACCGACGACTCCAAGACCGACGGCCCCAAAGGCCGACACCTCCAAGACCGACGGCTCCAAGACGGCCCCAAGACTCCAAGACCGGCACCTCCAAGACCCCCCAAAGGCCGACACCTCCAAGACCGACGGCCCCAAAGGCCGACCCCAAGACCGATGGCCCCAAAGGCCGACTCCAAGACCCCCCAAAGGCCGACGGCTCCAAGACCGACGGCCCCAAAGGCCGAGGCTCCAAGACCGCACCTTCCAAGTCAGCCCCGCACTCTCCTAGCCGGCCCCCTACGTTTCCAAGCTAGGCGGCCCGGCACTTCCCAGGGCCCGGCACTTCCTAGCGGCCCCGGCACCTTCCCAAAGGCCCGGCAACTTCCTAGCCGGCCCCTACGTCTCCAAGCTAGCCGGCCCGGCACCTCCAGTCAACCGGCACTCTCCTACTCGGCCCCGGCGTCTCCAGTTCCGCCGAGTCGGCCAAGGCCATCCCCGGCCGGCCCGACTCGGCCCCGGCGTCTCCAGTTCCGCCGAGTCGGCCAAGGCCATCCCCGGCCGGCCGACTCGGCCCCGGCATCTCCAGTTCCACCGAGTCGGCCAAGCCATCCCCGGCCGGCCCGACTCGGCCCCGGCGTCTCCAGTTCCGCCGAGTCGGCCAAGGCCATCCCCGGCCGGCCCGACTCGGCCCGGCGTCTCCAGTCCGCCGAGTCGGCCAAGGCCATCCCCGGCCGGCCCGACTCGGCCCCGGCCTCCAAGTCCGTCGATTCGGCCCCGCCCTGGCACTGTCTTGCCAGCGGGATTGGCCCCAGCCATCTCGGGTCGACCCGGCTCGGCCCTGATAAGACGGGATTTCCAGTTCCCGCCAGATCAGCCCCAGCGGTTCAAGAAACTGCCTCTCTGACGCGCGCCCGACAGCGCCAGATCCGACAACCAACACCCCGCCGGCTGATGGGACTTAGCCCACCGACATGGGACCCACTAACCAGCCCAGATTCACGCAAGGGCTCAGCAGATCTTCTGACTTCACGCAATCCCACGTGATCATGCCAGGATCAACCCCTATAAAAAGGTGAATCCACCCAGTAAACAGGTATGCGCGATAACCCCCAAAATGCCATCTCAACTCTCAAAGGAATTCCCCCTCTCTGAGATCCCTCTTTCTCACTAAAAAGGGCTCACTCGAGCCCCTCTTCAGCTGTGACCTCAGTCACTAACTTGGGCATCGGAGGGTCCCACCGGAGACCCCTTCCGGTCTTGGGACTTCTTTGCAGGCAACCCGGTGAAGCGAGGAAGAAGCACTCCGTTCCCGACGTCCAGGAGAGGTGATCGAGCGTCATCAGATTGGCGCGCCAGGTAGGGGGATAAGAAAAAGTAGCGAACGTTCTCCCTGAGCTACATCTCTCTCCCCCTCTTCTTCAAGAAGCCATGGTGGTGACGCGAGCTCGGGATGCCTCCGTCAGCTGCCGGCGGGGCTCCTCCCGCCAGCTAGGCAGCAGGAGGCCAATCCCCCTGCTACCAACCCTCCGTTGCCTGCCCGCCGCCGGACGCCGCTGTCCAAACAGCGGAGCAGCTGGCAACCCTCTCCCAGCAAGTCCAGAATCTCACCGCCATGGTCCACGGGCTCCAGCAGCAGCAGTCCGTGGCCACCCAGCACCAGACTGCTCCCCCGCCAGTCAGCAGTCGGCGAGGGGAGGTTCTCCTCGGGAGGCCGGTCGGCGAGGACCGGCCGACGTCAGGTTTCCCCTAGGAAGCCTCGACGCGAGCCCTCCAAGCGGCCACGGTCCCCTGACCACGGCCCCAACAACTTTCCTCCCAAGCCACATCATCACGAGGAACCCAGGCGGAAGTCCCGACTTCCGTCTCCATCTCCTTCTGCTTCTTCTTCTTCTTCCTCCGAGCCATCTCGGAGGGCCCCGACGATCAACCGCCAGGCGGAGGAACGCCTGGAGGAGTACAACAGGCGCCTCGACGAGCTCGCCAAGAAGATCAACCATCAGCCGGAGGAAGAGTTCGACACTCGTCCTCCTTACACCGCCGCATATTGGAGGAACCGGTTCCCTCCAGGTTCCGCTTCCCCAGGTGGACCCGTACGATGGTACGACCGACCTCTCGACCACCTCGAGAGTTACAAGGCCATGATGCAAGTCCAGGGCGCCTCAGACGCCCTTCTCTGCAAGGCCTTCCCCGCAACTCTGCGGAAGGCCGCCCGTGCATGGCATTCACGCCTGTCCCCCCACAGCATAGACTCCTTCCGGGAGCTGGAGAGGGCATTTTTGGCCCACTTTGATGCCTGCCGCCGGATCCCAAGGGTGGCAGACAGCCTCTTCTCCGTCCGCCAGAAGGAAGGAGAGTCACTGCGGGACTTCGTGTCCCGATTCAAAACCGCCGCCCTCGAGGTCTACCATCTCGATGATGCGGTGGCCACCCTGGCGCTGAAGCGGGGACTCCTTCCGTCCCGCTTCACCTTCTCCCTGGACAAGAAGCCCCCGAGCTCTTACTCCGACCTCCTCCTCCGGGCCCAGAAGTACATCCGGGCATGAAGCCGACCTCACCCGCCGGGAGTCTTCGAAGGCTCCAGCCACAAATCCGCTCGCCCTGAGCCGAGCGGACCTCCCCGACATCGCCGATCCGACCCACCTCGCCGGTCCGACAACAGGCGCCGAAGCCCTGTCCCCGACGAGGTAAGCTCACTCCTCTCCTTGCCCCTCGATCCCACATCCTGATGGAGATCGAGGGCGAGCCCTACCTTCAACGTCCTCCCCCCATGAAGAAAGGTGTACCCCGACAGAAGCCGCTATTGTCGATTCCACCGGGACTACGGCCACGACACCGACAGCTGCTACAGCTTGAAGCGGGCCATCGAGGAGCTCATCCAGGGGGCTACCTCGGCAAGTACGTCCAGAAGACGCCACAGCCGCTGCCGGCCATCATGGGGCCTCCACCAGCTCAAGCCACCGTCGACAACACTCCCACGGAGCGGACTGTCGGGATGGTGTCCTGGGGATCAGCCTCTGCGTCCAAGCGGCCGAGGGGGGAGGAGGCTCCAAATAATGTAATGCCCCGGGGGAGACTGCTGTAATGGAAAATGTAAACAATGAAGGCGTAGTCGTCGCTATGACGATCGCCAAACACCCTGTAAAAAGGATATTAGTTGATAGTGGCAGCTCAGCTGACATCCTTACTTACGACGCCTTTGTTCGGATGGGTTTATCTTTTGACTCCCTTCAGCCCGTGGCAACCCCGCTAGTCGGATTCACTGGAGATTCTGTGAGGGTTGAGGGCGAAATATCCTTGCCTGTGACGGCCGGAACCCCACCATGCCAAAGCACCGTGATCATGAAATTCCTGGTCGTGAGGGTCCCTTTGGCATACAACGCCATTCTTGGGCGTCCCGGCCTGAATCTTTTGGACGCGGTTATCTCCACCCGACGTCTACTGGTGCAGTTCCCCACTGGCAGGGAGTTGGAGAGATGCGCGGGAGATAAGCCCGGTCTTACCTTGCTATCATACGGCGTCAAGCCCTTTGGAGGCCGACCCGGCCCTGGAGGCATCCGATCCTAGAGATTCCGCCAAAGGAGGGAGCCCGCCGAGCACCTCCTGACTTTCCCTCTCAAGATGACCCAGCAAGGACCGTCCGTGTGGGCGGACTCCTTCCCCTGGAAGACCGGGAGCGCCTCTTAGCTTTCCTGCGGGCTAACTCGGACGTCTTCGCCTGGTCAGCGTCTGACATGCCCGGCATCCCTCCGGAGGTCATCACCCACAAGCTCAACATCGACCCGCGCCACCGTCCAATCCGTCAAAAGAAGAGGAGCTTTGCCCCCGACCGACAAAGGGCGATTGATGAAGAAGTCAACAAGCTGATCAGCGCCGGCCACATCCGGGAGGCGCACTACCCAAGCTGGCTGGCCAACGTAGTCATGGTGCGCAAGGCAAACGGGAGCTGGAGGATCTGTATAGACTTCACCGACCTCAACAAGGCGTGCCCAAAAGACAGCTTTCCCTTGCCAAGAATTGATCAGCTGGTCGATTCCACCTCTGGTCACGAGCTTCTCAGCTTCATGGACGCCTTCTCCGGATATAATCAGATAAGGATGGACCCCGGCGACGAGGAGCACACCTCCTTCGTGACAGAGAAAGGCATTTACTGTTACAAGGTGATGCCTTTCGGCCTCAAGAATGCAGGAGCGACCTATCAAAGGCTGATGAACAAGGTGTTCCAGGACCAGCTCGGCCGGAACATGGAAGTCTATGTGGACGACATGCTGACAAAGAGCACCCGTGCCACCGACCACATCTCCGACCTGGAAGAAACTTTTAACAACCTCCGTCGCTTCCAAGTCAAGCTGAACCCTAAGAAGTGCGCTTTTGGGGTCACGGCAGGTAAATTTCTGGGCTTTATGGTGACCCAGCGCGGAATCGAGGCGAACCCAGAGAAGATCAGTGCCATACTCGACATGAGGCCGCCGTCCAACAAGAAGGAAGTGCAACGGCTAACGGGAAGGATAGCGGCTCTGAGTCGTTTCCTCTCCAGATCGGCGGAGAGGTGCTTGCCTTTCTTCAAGGCCCTGCGGAAGGTGAATGGTTTTGCATGGACGGACGACTGCCAGGAAGCTTTCGACGGCTTAAAGGCGTTCCTGTCCTCCCCACCGCTCCTCTCCAAGCCGAGAGACGGGGAGAGTCTTTTCCTTTACTTAGCCGCCTCCTCAGAAGCCGTCAGCTCAGTCCTGGTGCGCCTTGACGCTGACGGAACCCAAAGGCCTGTCTACTACGTGAGCAAGGTCCTGCACGACGCCGAGGTCAGGTATTCCAAAACAGAGAAAGTCATTTTCGCCTTGATAGTCTCTGCCCGGCGTCTTCGCCGTATTTCCAAGCCCATCCTATCGTGGTGCTCACGGACCAACCTCTCCGAGCCATCCTGGCCCGTCCGGATACTTCGGGTCGACTCGCCAAATGGGCCATCAAGCTAGGAGAATTCGACATCTCTTTCCAAGCACGACCGGCCTTGAAGTCCCAAGTCCTGGCCGACTTCCTGGTCGAGTGCACTTGGGCGGAAGAAGATCTCAAGAGGTTCCCGGGGAGCAGCCCAGGCCCGAGCCGAGGTGATGGAGAGACCTGGATCCTCCATGTGGACGGCGCATCGAATTCTCAAGGGAGTGGCGCCGGCCTCATTCTTGCCGGGCCGGAAGGAGAAAGAACCGAGTGCGCCCTGAGATTTCTTTTTGAAGCCACCAACAACCAAGCGGAGTACGAAGCCCTGCTGGCCGGGTTAAGGCTAGCCCAGGAGGTTGGAGCAAAGCACCTCAGAGCCTACACGGACTCGCAACTCGTCTCCGGGCAAATCAACGGAGAGTATGAGGCGCGCGACCCCGTTATGGCGCAATATCTGAAAAAGGTTCAACTCTTGACCTCCTCACTGCCTACTTCAGCATCAGTTACATCCCCCGAAGTGAAAACGCAAAGGCCGACATCCTCTCTCGACTGGCTACCTCCGCCGACGGCTTGACAAGGGACGCCTACATCGAATATCTAGAAAGGCCCAGCATAGAGGGCGGGGAGGAAGTCCTCCCGCTCACCCCGGAACCTACGTGGATGGATGCCTATGTCCGCTACCTCACCGACGGCACCCTCCCTGACGACCGCAACGAAGCCAGATTGCTCAAGTGGAGGGCCTCCAAGTTCATCCTCCTCGACGGGCGCCTATACAGAAGGTCATTCTCCTACCCGTTGCTTAAGTGCGTAGGCCCCGCCGATGCCGACTACATCCTCAGAGAAATCCACGAGGCATTTGCGGGAACCATCTGGGGGGCAGATCCTTAGCCCAGAAGGCTCTCCGTCAGGGTACTTCTGGCTCACTATGAAGGAGGACGCGGCCAAGCTAGTTCAAAGGTGTGACGGCTGCCAGCGCCACGCGCACATCCAACATCAGCCGCCTGCCCCGCTGAGCCCACTCTCGGCTCCGTGGCCCTTTGCCCAGTGGGGAATGGACATCCTTGGACCATTCCCCCCAGCTTCAGGGCAGCGGAGATTCTTGTTGTCGCCATCGACTATTTCACCAAGTGGGTCGAGGTCGAGGCGTTGGCCAAAATCACTGAGAGCAAAGTTAAGGCTTTCTTCTGGAAGTCGATCATATGCCGCTTTGGCTTGCCTCACACCCTCGTCACGGACAACGGTCGCCAATTCAACAACGAGGCATTCAAAGCCTTCTGCGAGGAGCTAGGCATTCGCCACCGATTCACCTCTGTCGGCCACCCCCAGACCAACGGGGAGGCTGAGGTCATGAACCGCACCATCCTCAGAGGGCTCAGGACTCGCCTAGACGGTTCCAAGGGACGCTGGGTAGAAGAGCTCCCCAGTGTGATATGGGCTTACCACACAACGCCCAGAGCCCCGACGGGTGAAACTCCTTTCAGCCTCTCCTTCGGATCCGAGGCCGTCATCCCCGTCGAGATCGGATTGCCCAGTCCACGTGTGGAGTCCTTCAGTGAGGAAGACAACTCCGCGCTGATTCGGGCCAACCTAGACTTCATCGACGAGGCGCATGACAGAGCGAGACTGCGCATGGCGACCTTTCGCCAGCGAGCGGCCAAGTACTACAACGCCCGGTTCGTCCCAAGGTTTTTCGCCGCGGAGACTTGGTGCTACGAAAGGCCGAGGTATCCAAAGCCTACCGAGGGGGGCAAGCTATCCCCCAACTGGGAAGGTCCCTACCGCGTCGCCGAGGCGTTCCACCGGGGGGCATACAAACTAGAAGAGCTTGACGGGAAGCCCATTCCACGTACCTGGAATGCGGACAACCTCCGCCATATTATCAATGATGTACTCCCAGAAGCATAAGTAATAAAGAAGGCCCTTCTGACGACACAGCTTGTCTCCCTTGCGCCAAGTCTCTCAAAAGGAGCTCACTGGCATCGCGGCCCACGGGACACCACTCGGCCCCGGCACGGCGGTGCCCCCGAGTAGGTTAAGACCCTAAAGGCTCCGTACCCGGCTGAGTCGCCACTTGGGCGGAACACAAACCCCCAGATGGTTCAAAAGGAGCTCACTGGCATCGCGGCCCATGGGACACCACTCGGCCCCGGCACGGCGGTGCCCCCGAGTAGGTTAAGACCCTAAAGGCTCCGTACCCGGCTGAGTCGCCACTTGGGCGGAACACAAACCCCAAGATGGTTCAAAAGGAGCTCACTGGCATCGCGGCCCATGGGACACCACTCGGCCCCGGCACGGCGGTGCCCCGAGTAGGTTAAGACCCTAAAGGCTCCGTACCCGGCTGAGTCGCCACTTGGGCGGAACACAAACCCCCAAGATGGTTCAAAAGGAGCTCACTGGCATCGCGGCCCACGGGACACCACTCGGCCCCGGCACGGCGGTGCCCCCGAGTAGGTTAAGACCCTAAAGGCTCCGTACCCGGCTGAGTCGCCACTTGGGCGGAACACAAACCCCCAAGATGGTTCAAAAGGAGCTCACTGGCATCGCGGCCCACGGGACACCACTCGGCCCGGCACGGCGGTGCCCCCGAGTAGGTTAAGACCCTAAAGGCTTCGTACCCGGCTGAGTCGCACTTGGGCGGCACACAAACCCCCAAGATGGTTCAAAAGGAACCTGATGACTCTCAGCTCTCAGGTCACCCTCCGGGGTTCAAAAGACTTCCAGACTCCGTTGGGAGAGGATTACTAGCCCCCCTCAGCTAGCCAAAGAAGGCACGCAGACGTCCATCCAAGGCAGCACAAGAGGAAAGAGGTTTCCCCACCCAGAAAGAATCATAGTTAAAGCTAACATGAAAGAGCAGATGCCAAGGTAAAAGTTCTACACTCCTTTCGCTTAGCTGATGCGAGGTGCGCAAGCTCAAGGAGTGTGGGGGCATTTGATGGGGCCAGTTGACCTCACAAAAAAAAAAAAAAAAAATTTGGACGGCCCCAAAGGCCGACACCTCCAGACCGACGGCTCCAAAGGCCGACACCTCCAAGACCGATGGCCCCAAAGGCTGACGGCTCCAAGACCGACAGTCCCAAAGATCGACTGTCCCAAAGGCCGATGGCTCCAAGACCGATGGCCCCAAAGGCCGATACCTCCATGACCGACGGCTCCAAGACCGACGGCCCCAAAGGCCGACACCTCCAAGATCGATGGCTCCATGACCGACAGCTCCAAGACCGGCACCTCCAAGACCGGCACCTCCAAGGCCGACGGTCTAAAAGGCCGACGGCTCCAAGACCGACGGCCCCAAAGGCCGACACCTCCAAGACTGACGGCCCCAAAGGCCGACGGCTCCATGACCAACGGCTCCAAGACCGACGGCCCAAAGGTCGACACCTCCAAGATCGACAGCTTCATGACCGGCGGCTCCAAGACTAGCACCTCTAAGACCGACGGCCCCAAAGGCCGACACCTCCAAGACCGATGGCCCCAAAGGCCGACGGCCCCAAGATTGACGGCCCCAAAGGTCGACACCTTCAAGACCGACGGCCCCAAAGGCCGATGGCGACGGCTCCAAGACCGACGGCCCCAAAGGCCGATGGCTCCAAGACCGATGGCCCCAAAGGCCGACGGCTCCAAGACCGGCACCTTCCCAGTCGGCCCCGGCACTCTCCTAGCCGGCCCCCTACGTCTCCAAGCTAGGCGGCCCCGGCACTTTCCAGCTGGCCCCGGCACTTTCCAACCAGCCCGGCACTTCCTAGCCAGCCCCGGCACCTTCCCAAGCGGCCCGGCAACTTCCTAGCCGGCCCCTACGTCTCCAAGCTAGCCGGCCCCGACACCTCCCAGTCGGCCCTGGCACTCTCCTACTCGGCCCCGGCATCTCCAGTTCCACCGAGTCGGCCAAGGCCATCCTCGGCCGGCCCGACTCGGCCCCGGCGTCTCCAGTTCCGCCGAGTCGGCCAAGGCCATCCCCGGTCGGCCCGACTCAGCCCTGGCATCTCCAGTTCCACCGAGTCGGCCAATGCCATCCCCAGCCGGCCCGACTTAGCCCCGGCATCTCCAGTTCCGCCGAGTCGGCCAAGGCCATCCCCGGCCGGCCCGACTCGGACCCGGCGTCTCCAGTTCCGCCGAGTCGGCCAAGGCCATCCCCGGCCGGCCCGACTCGGCCCGGCGCCTCCAAGTCCATCGATTCGGCCCCGCTCCGGCACTATCTTGCCAGCGGGATTGGCTCCAGCCATCTCGGATCGATCCGGCTCAGCCCTGATAAGACGGGATTTTCCAGTTCCCGCCAGATCAGCCCCAGCGGTTCAAGAAACCGCCTCTCTGACACGCGCCGCCCGATAGCACCAGATCCGACAACCCAATAGCCCCGCCGGCTGATGGGACTTAGCCCACCGATCGCCGCTTTCTCCCTTTCTGATGGGACGTAGCCCACTAACCAGCCCAGATTCACGCAAGGGCTCAGCAGATCTTCTGACTTCACGCAATCCCACGTGATCATGCCAGGATCAACCCCTATAAAAAGGTGAATCCATCCAGTAAACAGGTATGCACGATAACCCCCAAAAATCGCCATCTCAACTCTCAGAAAGGAATTCCTCCTCTTTGAGATCCCTCTTTCTACACTAAAAAGGGCTCACTCGAGCCCCTCTTCAGCTGTGACCTCAGTTGCTAACTTGGGCGTCGGAGGGTCTCACCGAAGGATCCCCTCCGGTCTTGAGACTTCTTTGCAGGCAATCCGCTGAAGCGAGGATTCGAGAAGCACTCCGTCCCCGACGTCCAGGATAGGCGATTGAGCGTCATTAATAATCAACATTACTGATAATCTGTTAAGTGATAATCTATCTTGTAGATAATTCGCATTACCATTCAAGATTATTGACGATGCATCAAATGCAATTTAAAGATAAAACTCAAACTAAACTTATTCTTTCTATGATTTAGGCCTATTAAAACTCAAATCTTTCTAATTCTTAAATCAAAATCATTGGCACACAAAAATATACTTATTTATACCTTTTTTTAATATTTATTAAATGATTAACACACCCAACACATCATTAAAACCATCCGACTTTCATTACAAATAAAAATTTCATTTAAGGAATGCAGCTACTTTCATGCCGGGTGAGCTCCTCATCTTTAGAGTTCAGACTCATAATTCCTCTGCTTCTTTTCATCTTGTTTTAGATCTCCTCGATTGGAGTACCTCTTTTCCAAGGAAAATATAGTGGCCTCGTGCGTCTCTTTGGAAAGTTCATCAGCCTTGATGTGCTTCTCAACTTACTTAGGATTTTAGCCGCGTCCTTCGGCTCCTTCTTAGTTGAAGAGTTAATCCAGCAACTCATACATAAAATACATGTGCTTCTCTCAGAGGCTTTGTGCCAGGGAGAGAGTCCGGATTGGCTCGAGTTCGGCATGGGAGCCGGACCGATACCGCTCGAGTCCGGGTGAGATATGGGGCGTTGTGAGGGAGCGGATTCTATTCTTGGATCTGGCACGATGCGGGGGGCTTCCGGCACGGATCCGGCTACTAGCTCGAGTCCCATGGTGGAGGAGAAGGTGAAGCCGCTCTCATGCATGGGAGCCGAAGCCGGATCCCTTACTGGTTATGAAGCTGGAACGTCTGGTATGGACAGGAAATTAAGGAGCCATGAAGAGAAGATGTTCCTCCTCTACCTTTCAATCCATACGTAGGTGCATCTCATGATCTGATTCAAGTACGCCTGTTGAGGACATGCATGCCCACGTTGAGCCAGAGCCACGTCTTCATGCATGCGAGGAACCAGCACCATCTTGAGCCAGAGCCACGTCTTCATGCATGCATGCATGCAAGGAGCCAGCGGATGCCATATCCCACTAGATCTCCAAGGACGGTCGGCGGTGTGAGCTTTTCCTTCCTAGGATTCAGTATCGGTATCATGGAGCAGTTGAAAAAGGATCTAACGTTACGTTGGAGTTGCGGGCAATAGGCTGGAGATGGCCAAGGACGGGTCACGCGCCGATCGGTTGGGGGTGCTGTTTCTTCTCGTAGCCGTCTTAGGCTTCTTTTCTTAGCCAATAATTAACCAGATGGCCGAATAGAAGAGGCCGGGTTCAACGGTCGAGTAAGGGTCTGTTTGGATGGAAGCGAACGGAGAGGAAGAAAACGAAAAGAAAAAAAAAAAAAAAAAGTCATCACTTATCTTATTTGAAAGAAAAATAAAAAAGAGGAGAAAAAGAGAATGAGAGTAATCGATTCCCTTCTTTCACCTTCCTCACAATTCATTTCCTATTCTGAAAGAGTATAATTATCATAAAATTCTTTCCCTTTCTTTCCCTCCCTTTTATCCAAATAAAAAAAAGAAAACAATCCTTCCTTTCCTTTTCATCCTTTCCAAATAATAGAAGAAGAACAATCCTTCCTTTCCTTTTTTTTCTATTCCATTTATTTCTTTTTTTTTTACTCTTCTCTTCTTCCTTTCCAAACATCCAAACATAGCCTAAAAAAGATCGAGTAAAAGAGACTGAATCAAATAGAAAAGGCCGATCAAAAATGACCGAGACCAACCAAAAGAAATAGAAGCTAACTGAAAATAGCCAAGGTCGACTGAGAGGTCCAATCTAGGTGTGAACACCATTGCCCATAAAATTTATTAACCCCGTTAGAACCGTTCAATACTCAAATTAATTGAGAAAATATGATGCAATAGAGAGACGAGTGAAGTACAAACACTTCTTTAGAGTTTGGTCTTATGAATATTAGTTATATGATTATATCCCCTTTTTCCTTTTAACTAAGTTATTCTTTTATAAATGGTTCTGTGATATTTTGATACGAGTCTCATGTCTTAAAATGAAACTATGTGGTTTATCTATTTTTTTTTCTTATTTTTTTAAATAAAAAGATGATTACATCAGTCTAGTACGATCCAATCTTGATAAATTAAAAAATAGAAATTGTTTAAGAATAATAAGATAAGGGTTTTTTAAAAACCAAAAATTAGGCCATAGTACTTGTCATTTAGTCTGGCATCAAGTTGACTTCACGATAAATATGTCAAATCTGAAGACCTTTTACATGATAAGTCAGACGTTCAGAAACAAAGAATTAATTAAAGAATGATCGTAGCAATTTTATCGAAGCTAATATAACAGTAAAAAAAAATTTCTCAATAAAAAAATTTTAAACATAAAAAATTTATATAGCATAAAAAATATTTACCTATGCTACTGCGCCATAGAAATAATAAAAAAAAAGTCAAAAAAAAAAGCCAAAGCTTCTCGCCGTCAGCATATATATATATATATATATATATATATATAGCCCCGTCAATCCTTCGGATAATAAAAGTAGAGCAGCTAATATATCCCGCACACTCCATGGTTTATCTTATTGTTAGTGATATTGTCACGCCCCAGACCCAAATATCGGGCTAGGGTGACAACCCGCCGCATGCCGGGCACGCAAGGCGTCACAAAATTTTCAACATAAAGCACCATTGTAAATAGAAACCAAGTCAAATACATTAATAAAAGTTTTTAGGCTAACACCCTTACACACCACAATAATAAAGTCTGGGCATCAAGCCCTATACATATGAACTATTGGGGCTACAACAGAATAATGATCTTGCTTTATTTAATGGAAGATCCAGATCTTCAAGGAATTAAGGTCACTGTTCAGTCAGGAGATCAGAGTGGATTTTATGTAATGGATGATGGATCCCTGAGATTTGAAGGCAGACTTTGTGTGCCTAGCAATGAGGAGTTAAAAGCAGAGATTTTGAGGGAGGCTCACTACTCTCCCTATACTGTCCATCCTGGTGGTACTAAGATGTATAGAGACTTAAAGGAGGATTTTTGGTGGAAAGGGATGAAGAGGGATATTGCTCAGTTTGTGGCCAAGTGCTTAGTATGTCAGCGGGTGAAGGCAGAGCATCAAAAACCTGCGGGACCTCTTCAATCTTTGATGATTCCTCAGTGGAAATGGAAAAAGATTACTATGGATTTTGTAACTGGTCTGCCCAAAACTCCCAGGAGTAATGATGCTGTTTGGGTTATTGTGGACAGACTGACGAAGTCAGCTCATTTCCTACCCTTCAGAGTTGGAGTCTCGAGTGACAGATTGGCTAGCTTGTATTTGGAGCAGATTGTGAGACTCCATGGTGTTCCTGTTTCTATTGTATCTGACCGGGACACCAGATTTGTATCACAGTTTTGGAAAAGCCTTCATAAAGCCTTGGGGACCAAATTGAACTTCAGTACGGCATATCATCCCCAGTCTGATGGGCAGTCAGAGAGGACCATTCAGATTCTAGAAGATATGCTGCGTGCCTGTGTAATGGACTTAGGTGGGGCTTGGGATAACCACTTATCTTGGTGGAGTTTGCTTATAACAATAGTTATCAAGCCAGTATTCAGATGGCCCCATTTGAGGCTTTGTACGGTAGGAGGTGCAGATCTCCTTTGTGTTGGGATGACGTGGGGGAAAGAAAATTGCTAGGCCCTGAGCTGATCCAACAGACAGTTGACAAGGTGCAATTGATCAGGGAGCGCCTTCGCACAGCTCAAAGCAGGCAGAAGAGTTATGCTGATGTTAGGAGGAGAGAATTAGAATTCCAGGTTGGGGATCATGTTTTCTTAAGGGTATCACCAACCAAGGATGTGATGAGATTCGGGGTTAGAGGAAAGCTTAGTCCACGCTATATTGGACCCTTTGAGATCTTGAGTAGAGTTGGGGAAGTTGCTTACAGTTTAGCACTGCCTCCGATTTTATCTGGTGTTCATAATGTATTCCATGTATCCATACTGAGGAAATATGTTTCAGATCCCAGTCATGTCATAGCTTATGAACCTATTCAGTTGAGGAAGGATTTATCGTATGAGGAGTATCCTGTGCGTATTGTGGACCGCAAGGATCAGATTCTGAGGCGTCGTACCATCCCTTATGTCAAAGTTCAGTGGAATAATCACTCTGAGAGGGAGGCTACTTGGGAGCTGGAGGAAGAAATTAAAAAGAAGTATCCTCATTTATTTGAAGGTAAATTAGCTATCTAAGATTATTGACTTTTGATTAGTTAATTGATCCGTAGTTATGAAGTCATGTTTCAATTTCGAGGCCGAAATTTTTATAAGGAGGGGAGGATGTAATACCCGGTTCCCGGTTCAAGTGAACCAGGTTCGGGTTTGGCACTGTGTTGTGCAACGCTTCATTTTAGCTGAGCGTTTCGTTTGCACAGATCTTTAACCCGAAGCGTTACACAAGAGGGATTATATATGTGATGGAGGAGGGGGCTCCCTCCATCACCCTGGCATCCGTTTTCCCTTCAGGTAAATTTTCCAGATCCACTTCGGGAGAGAGAGAGAGAGAGAGAGAGAGAGAGAGAGCGGGCGTGAGAGAGAGAGTACATTATTGGCGTGACCCTGGTATCTCGACCTATTAGTAGGGGGGATACTTCTAGGGAATGCTTGTTGGTACATTATTGGCGTGACCCTGGTATCTCGACCTTTTAGTAAGGGGGATGCTTTAAGGGAATGCTTGTTGATACATTATTGGCGTGACCCTGGTATCTTGACCTTTCAGTAGGGGATGCTTTAAGGGAATGCTGGCTGGTACACTATTGAGATATCGTAGGGCCATGGGTCACATTTACAGTTACCATTGAGAGTATAAACAGTGGGTTTACTTACATTACATGTCTGAGTAATTGTGAAATGTTTATGCATGCAGATCATTTATATGCTTATTGATTGCTATGCTATGATTTAACTGTATAACATGGTTTACTTACTGAGTGTAAGCTCACAAAATTCTTACAATGTTTTTAGCAGAGCCTCGAGGTTGAGGATGGATGGGTGGGGGTGATGGATCTTCCATTAAATAAAGCAAGATCATTATTCTGTTGTAGCCCCAATAGTTCATATGTATAGGGCTTGATGCCCAGACTTTATTATTGTGGTGTGTAAGGGTGTTAGCCCAAAAACTTTTATTAATGTATTTGACTTGGTTTCTATTTACAATGGTGCTTTATGTTGAAAATTTTGTGACGCCTTGCGTGCCCGGCATGCGGCGGGTTGTCACCCTAGCAAGATCATAAGCTGTCACGCCCCAGACCCAAATATCGGGCTAGGGTGACAACCCGCCGCATGCCGGGCACGCAAGGCGTCACAAAATTTTCAACATAAAGCACCATTGTAAATAGAAACCAAGTCAAATACATTAATAAAAGTTTTTGGGCTAACACCCTTACACACCACAATAATAAAGTCTGGGCATCAAGCCCTATACATATGAACTATTGGGGCTACAACAGAATAATGATCTTGCTTTATTTAATGGAAGATCCATCACCCCCACCCATCCATCCTCAACCTCGAGGCTCTGCTAAAAACATTGTAAGAATTTGTGAGCTTACACTCAGTAAGTAAACCATGTTATACAGTTAAATCATAGCATAGCAATCAATAAGCATATAATGATCTGCATGCATAAACATTTCACAATTACTCAGACATGCAATGTAAGTAAACCCACTGTTTATACTCTCAATGGTAACTATAAATGTGACCCACGGCCCTACGATATCTCAATAGTGTACCAGCCAGCATTCCCTTAAAGCATCCCCCTACTGAAAGGTCAAGATACCAGGGTCACGCCAATAATGTATCAACAAGCATTCCCTTAAAGCATCCCCCTTACTAAAAGGTCGAGATACCAGGGTCACGCCAATAATGTACCAACAAGCATTCCCTAGAAGTATCCCCCCTACTAATAGGTCGAGATACCAGGGTCACGCCAATAATGTACTCTCTCTCACGCCCGCTCTCTCTCTCTCTCTCTCTCTCTCTCTCTCCCGAAGTGGATCTGGAAAATTTACCTGAAGGGAAAACGGATGCCAGGGTGATGGAGGGAGCCCCCTCCTCCATCACATATATAATCCCTCTTGTGTAACGCTTCGGGTTAAAGATCTGTGCAAACGAAACGCTCAGCTAAAATGAAGCGTTGCACAACACAGTGCCAAACCCGAACCTGGTTCACTTGAACCGGGAACCGGGTATTACATCCTCCCCTCCTTATAAAAATTTCGGCCTCGAAATTGAAACATGACTTCATAACTATGGATCAATTAACTAATCAAAAGTCAATAATCTTAGGTAGAAATTTACCTTCAAATAAATGAGGATACTTCTTTTTAATTTCTTCCTCCAGCTCCCAAGTAGCCTCCCTCTCAGAGTGATTATTCCACTGAACTTTGACATAAGGGATGGTACGACGCCTCAGAATCTGATCCTTGCGGTCCACAATACGCACAGGATGCTCCTCATACGATAAATCCTTTCTCAACTGAATAGGTTCATAATCTATGACATGACTGGGATCTGAAACATATTTCCTCAGCATGGATACATGGAATACATTATGAACACCAGATAAGATCGGAGGCAGTGCTAAGCTGTAAGCAACCTCCCCAACTCTACTCAAGATCTCAAAGGGTCCAATATAGCGTGGACTAAGCTTTCCTCTGACCCCGAATCTCATCACATCCTTGGTTGGTGATACCCTTAAGAAAACATGATCCCCAACCTGGAATTCTAATTCTCTCCTCCTGACGTCAGCATAACTCTTCTGCCTGCTTTGAGCTGTGCGAAGGCGCTCCCTGATCAATTGCACCTTGTCAACTGTCTGTTGGATCAGCTCAGGGCCTAGCAATTTCCTTTCCCCCACGTCATCCCAACACAAAGGAGATCTGCACCTCCTACCGTACAAAGCCTCAAATGGGGCCATCTGAATACTGGCTTGATAACTATTGTTATAAGCAAACTCCACCAAAGATAAGTGGTTATCCCAAGCCCCACCTAAGTCCATTACACAGGCACGCAGCATATCTTCTAGAATCTGAATGGTCCTCTCTGACTGCCCATCAGACTGGGGATGATATGCCGTACTGAAGTTCAATTTGGTCCCCAAGGCTTTATGAAGGCTTTTCCAAAACTGTGATACAAATCTGGTGTCCCGGTCAGATACAATAGAAACAGGAACACCATGGAGTCTCACAATCTGCTCCAAATACAAGCTAGCCAATCTGTCACTCGAGACTCCAACTCTGAAGGGTAGGAAATGAGCTGACTTCGTCAGTCTGTCCACAATAACCCAAACAGCATCATTACTCCTGGGAGTTTTGGGCAGACCAGTTACAAAATCCATAGTAATCTTTTCCCATTTCCACTGAGGAATCATCAAAGATTGAAGAGGTCCCGCAGGTTTTTGATGCTCTGCCTTCACCCGCTGACATACTAAGCACTTGGCCACAAACTGAGCAATATCCCTCTTCATCCCTTTCCACCAAAAATTCTCCTTTAAGTCTCTATACATCTTAGTACCACCAGGATGCACAGTATAGGGAGAGTAGTGAGCCTCCCTCAAAATCTCTGCTTTTAACTCCTCATTGCTAGGCACACAAAGTCTGCCTTCAAATCTCAGGGATCCATCATCCATTACATAAAATCCACTCTGATCTCCTGACTGAACAGCAACCTTAATTCCTTGAAGATCTGGATCTTCCGTCTGGGAGGACTTAATTCTGTCAACAAGAGTCGGCTGAAGAATAAGTGCAGCAACAAGTCCATCAGACTGCTGTACTCTCAGTCCAATCTCCCACCTCTCGAGGTCCTTCAGAATGTGAGGCTGGAAGGTAAGCATAGCAGCTAACTCGGAAGAGGTCTTCCTACTCAAAGCATCAGCCACAACATTGGCCTTCCCTGGATGATAATGTAGATTCAGATCATAGTCCTTCAAAGTTCCAACCATCTCCTCTGCCTCAAATTGAGCTCCTTCTGTGTGAAGATATATTTTAGACTCTTATGATCTGTATACACATCACACGACACCCCATAGAGATAATGCCGCCAAATCTTTAAAGCAAAAACCACCGCAGCTAATTCCAGATCATGAGTCGGATAGTTCTGTTCATAAGGCTTCAGCTGTCTGGAAGCATAGGCTATCACCTTTCCATTCTGCATTAGAACACATCCCAATCCTTTCCGAGAGGCATCAGTATAAAGTGTGAAACCCTCAGATCCTGTCGGGAGAACAAGGATGGGAGCTGACACCAAACGCTGCTTTAGCTCCTGAAAACTTTCCTCACACTCCTCTGACCAGTCAAACTTCACTCGTTTCTGGGTTAAACGAGTTAGGGGTAGAGCGATGCGAGAGAAGTCTTCCACAAATTTCCTATAGTATCCGGCTAGCCCCAAGAAGCTTCTGACTTCAGCCACATTGGAAGGTCGGCTCCAGTTAGTAATAGCTTCAATCTTCTTCGGGTCTACAGAAATGCCCTCCGCAGAAATAATGTGACCCAAGAAAGCTACTTGGTCCAACCAAAACTCACACTTCTGCAGCTTGGCATAAAGCTTCTTCTCCCGAAGAGTCTGAAGCACTAATCTCAAGTGATCCTCATGCTCCCTGAGATTTCTAGAATAGATCAGAATATCATCGATAAATACAACTACAAACTGATCCAGGTATGGCCTAAATATTCTGTTCATCAAATCCATGAACGCTGCCGGGGCATTGGTCAGACCAAATGGCATCACCAAAAACTCATAATGGCCATATCTAGATCTGAAAGCTGTCTTAGGAACATCCTCATCCTTGACTTTAAGCTGATGATAACCCGACCTGAGATCAATCTTAGAGAATACCCGGGCTCCTTGAAGTTGGTCAAACAAATCATCAATCCTCGGCAAAGGTACTTATTCCGCACTGTCACCTTATTGATTTCCCGGTAATCAATGCATAGCCGAAGACTGCCATCCTTCTTCTTAACAAATAGAACTGGAGCACCCCAAGGAGAAGCACTAGGCCTGATAAATCCCCGATCTAGGAGTTCCTGCAATTGGTCCTTCAACTCTTTTAGCTCAACCGGGGCCATGCGATAAGGGGCCTTGGATATAGGTCCAGTTCCAGGAATCAAATCAATGGAGAACTCAACCTCTCGGTCAGGGGGCAACTCTGATAATTCATCTGGAAAGACATCAGGGAATTCTCTAACTATAGGAATATCCTCCAACTTGGCCTCTTTCTTTTGAAGATCACTAATAACAGCAAGAAATCCTTGGCCACCACTCCTCAGATATTTTTCAGCCTGTAGTGCCGAAATAAGCACTGAGGCTAGAAGTTTCTGGCCACCAGTAAAACTAAATTCGGCTGACAAGGAATTTTGAAGTTGACGATCTTTCTGAAACAGTCTACAGAAGCATGATAGGAAGCTAACCAATCCATGCCAAGGATAACATCAACGAATTTCAAAGGAAGGACAATAAGATTGGCATTCAGTTCCTATCCCCAATGATAATCAGGCAGGATTTGCATATGGTATCAACTTTCATAGTATCACCATTTGGAAAGGCAATGTGTAACTCATGGTCTAGAGATTCAGGTGTCAATGATGCATTCTTGCCAAGGTAGGTGTCAGATATAAATGAATGCGTGGCACCCGGATCAATTAGAGTCTGAGCATAATCATTGCCTATTTTAATCATTCCTGGACATAAATGAGATTTCGTTTTAACAACAAGAATATAATGTCTAACTAGTTATTAATCCATTGCACAGGATAAGAATGTAATGCTAGATGTGAAATATTGTTATACCTGTCACCACAGAATTAGAAGCGGCAGCATCCTGCTGAGTGAGGGCGAAGACCCTTCCCTGAGTCCTCGGTGGCTGCTGCTGCTGAATCGCTCCTTGACTGGAAGATGGCAGCTGGTTCTGTCGAAGAGGACATGTGGCTCTCTTATGGCCAGTCTTTCCACAGGAGAAACAGGCACCAGTCCTCCACGGCAAGGTTTCCCCGGGTGGAAATTCCCACAGCGATTACAGAGAGCCTCTCTATTTGGTTGTCCTCCTGGGGCCTGGGGTACGCCTCTCTTCTTGGCATGAGCTGGGGGCTGACTAGCATTATGCCCTTTCCTCTTCTTCTGCTGCTCCCAATCCCTCTGAACAGTATTCATATCTCTCTCAATTACTAAGGCCTTATTCACCACGGCACTATAAGTGGGAAGCTCGAATGCGTTGACCGCCTGCATCAGCCTGGGTCGAAGTCCCTCCGTGAAACGGGCGATCTTGGCCATTTCATTAGATACTATACTTGGAGCAAAACGGGCCAGCCTGGTGAATTCAGCTTCATATTGGGCCACCGAGAGATTCCTTTGCTCCAACTTGAGAAATTCTGTTTCCATCCTCCTCTGCATACTCCTGGGAAAGTACTTATCGAAGAATACCTCCTTAAACTGTTCCCAAGAAATAGTCTGACCACCCCGACGCTGCTCCTCTAATAACCACCAATCATAAGCCTCCCCTTGAAGGAGATAAGTAGCAAATCTGATCCTCTCCATCTCCTGACTACCATGGGCCATGAAGGCCTTCTCCATATCACGCACCCATCTCTCAGCATCAATAGGGTTACTAGAACCAGAGAAGGGAGCAGGGGCAAACTTCTTGAAATCTGCAAAGCTACGGCCGTTCCCCACCCAGGATTGAGATAAAGCAGACTGGGTCGGCGGTGCAGATGGAGTGGGTAAGGTCGGCTGCAGCTGCGGAACAGGAAGGGTAGTCTGTGTCGGAGCAGAAGGGGGTGTAGACTGAGTGGTCAAAGCCTGCTGAATCTGATGCTGCATGTCCCTCATAGACTGCGCCATACCCGAGAGAGCTTGAAGCATCTCGGACTGGAATTGCTGGTGCTCAGTTCCTACTGGGTTGGCAGGAGCCGAACCTCCAGTAGTCCCTTGACCCACCGGCTGATCAGCATTACCGGCCAGAGAGTCCTCCTCATACAGTTGGCTCCTAGTACGGCGAGCCATAACTATATCCTGTTAAATTAAATGTGGTTAATATCATCATAAACTAAAATGTCAGGTGTCTCTAAGTATAATGTCGTCATAATATGTTCTCTATTTGTTATCATGTCAATATGTCAGTGTCCCTAGGGTCAAAACCGTTATCATGTCAATATATCTGTGTCTCTAGGGTCATAACCTAAGCTCTGATACCATATAAGCTGTCACGCCCCAGACCCAAATATCGGGCTAGGGTGACAACCCGCCGCGTGCCGGGCACGCAAGGCGTCATAAAATTTTCAACATAAAGCACCATTATAAATAAAACCAAGTCAAATACATTAATAAAAGTTTTTGGGCTAACACCCTTACACACCACAATAATAAAGTCTGGGCATCAAGCCCTACACATATGAACTATTGGGGCTACAACAGAATAATGATCTTGCTTTATTTAATGGAAGATCCATCACCCCACCATCCATCCTCAACCTCGTGGCTCTGATAAAAACATTGTAAGAATTTTGTGAGCTTACACTCAGTAAGTAAACCATGTTATACAGTTAAATCATAGCATAGCAATCAATAAGCATATAAATGATCTGCATGCATAAACATTTCACAATTACTCAGACATGCAATGTAAGTAAACCCACTGTTTATACTCTCAATGGTAACTGTAAATGTGACCCACGGCCCTGCGATATCTCAATAGTGTACCAGCCAGCATTCCCTTAAAGCATCCCCCTACTGAAAGGTCAAGATATCAGGGTCACGCCAATAATGTATCAACAAGCATTCCCTTAAAGCATCCCCCTTACTAAAAGGTCGAGATACCAGGGTCACGCCAATAATGTACCAACAAGCATTCCCTAGAAGTATCCCCCTACTAATAGGTCGAGATACCAGGGTCACGCCAATAATGTACTCTCTCTCTCACGCCCGCTCTCTCTCTCTCTTCTCTCTCCCGAAGTGGATCTGGAAAATTTACCTGAAGGGAAAACGGATGCCAGGGTGATGGAGGGAGCCCCCTCCTCCATCACATATATAATCCCTCTTGTGTAACGCTTTGGGTTAAAGATCTGTGCAAACAAAACGCTTAGCTAAAATGAAGCGTTGTACAACACAGTGCCAAACCCGAACCTGGTTCACTTGAACCGGAACCGGATATTACAGATATGCTTTGCTTTAATAGAACAGCTATTTTTGATAGGACTGCATGGGTAATATTTTTTATAATTAAATGTCTATTCATTTGAATCATACGATGGGACGAGTGCTATGCGTGGGCCAGAGTTGTCAGATGCGTTTCACGTCGACTTGTCAGGCGTCCACCGCTAAAACGTAATTATACCGATGATGATGGTGCTAATGCAAATCAAAATTTTTCATGCCTACCAAAGTCAAAGAATCCTGCGTTACAACATGATATGATTTATTTGCTAAGTGGATTCTGGCATCATAAAAAACTTTTTAGCTCTTACCGCGAAGACCGACTTTTTTATGTTTTAACCCACCCCTCACAGAAACGATCGGCCAAGTGATTGAACAGCACGCCCTTGTCTAACCTTCCGTCCCTATCATGATGAAATCATCCACTAATTAACTTTATCACTCGAGATTAAGAAATTATATACATCACACAAGATTCGTCAAAACCAACAGAAATTTTTTCTTGGAATATCTGCCACTAGTTGACAGAGAATTGTGAAAAGTTGAGAGACGATGCTTCGGACGATTGACACTCAAGATAGGGTGCAAAAAAAAAAAAAAAAATCTAATATTTTTTATTTTTTTGAAAAAAAAACCCTACTAACACGCGAACTGCCACATGTTGCGCGTGATGGTTACCATCCGATTCATGAACAGGGTATTTATTATTCTCATTAGGAAATGAAATATATAGAAAGGGGAAGGGGATTAGTTGGACCACGTGAGCTGGATCCCTCTCAGTGATGCCATTAGATTAAGGCAAGCGTTTTTTTTTTTTTTTTTGAAGAGAGAACTTTGGATTTCTTAACATCGTTTCCCAATGAAGGGAGGGGAATCCTCGCTCTCAAGTTTCCATTCTTTACTTGTCCAAGAAATTGGACTTTCACGCCAAGCAGCTCCATAAATTTAAAATACAACTACTGTAGATGTACCATCTTTCTTAAAAAAAATTGCTCTACAAACTTTTTTTCAAATCATTAGAGAGCAGGAGGTTTTAAAGAAATAAAAATGCTCCATCCTCCCCTCTTATAAGGCCTTAACATGACTGATAGTGATTTTTTTTTTTTTAAAAAAAAAACTGATTGGGGGCAAAGTTGGCATGTTCTTGTGTATTGATAATTTGAGGATGATCACTAGATATTTTTTTTCCTAACTAACAAGATCTGTTTGCCCGTTTGTGGAATGAAACTATATACGAGTGGTAAAGGGACAAAAGCGCAAAATTCTGGATGAGCTATCCTTCCTTAACCAAGCTTCGGTTTCGGTGTTGCTTCCAGTGAGAACTTGGCCATATTTAACACATGACTTGCTCGACTTAAGTTCTGAGAGGCAACCGAAAAGAAGGCAATCCAAACTATCACGGCATGAAACATGTTTTTCTCGCCTCGCCACGCCGCCTCATTCCGTATTCCGAACCAGCTAGACTCCGCGATCCGCTGACCATTTGGTAAGCCTACCATCTCCCGCCACCAACCCAATCCATATCCCTCGGCTCTGCTTCGATTCGATTTGATTTGATGGCTGGCATCCCGAGCCTGGCTGGCCCTACTGGAAATGAAAGCGAGAGAAAGAAAAGGAGAAAGAGGACGGGGGTCCAACAACATTAGGGTGGCAAGCTTAACACGAGGACGACCAGACCTCGCACTGAGCGCAGTAGTCCGTGTTTAGAATCAGGTACTCATGTGAGCATTATTGAAAAAGTGAAAAACAAGCGAAAAGGAAACAGAGAGATGAGTTGAGGTGGACCCTCGGAGTCAGCATTTTACGGGAAAGGAAGGAAAAGAAGAAGAAGAAGAATGAATGAATGAATGGTGATAAAAATTACAAAGGGATGATATATGTTGCGGTGGAGGAAGAGCAGCTACATGTCCCTCTCTTCCTTTTCTTTCTTTCTTGATTACACTTTATGAGATAATCTTTGATACTCCTGAAAGACAACCAATACTTTTCACTGGAAAAGCATTAATGCGGTCCAGTTTTATTCTCTTCTGCCAAGTGCCAAGGTATATAATGGATCATCTAAGTTAATAATAATCCATATTATTCAGTCAATTTTAAGAAACATACTGATCAGTTGAATGATTATAAATCATCAATCTTATAGTAAACATTTTAAGTCCATTGATTAAATAATCAAACAACAAGTTCTCAACATGCCTTACAATATATATATATATTATGAGTAATGCTTTCAATCAAAAATTTAGATATTTCCAAAAATTTATATTTAAATAATAAAATATCATTTTTTAGGTTTCACTAAAACAAGACCTCCAGTTGCAATTTATGTGTGGTGTTAGGGGAAGATAAATCATATATTAAATGTTCTGTTAATCACATATGAATTACTTTTGAATTCTTTTGGTTTCTTTGGAATTTTGTGAGCATTGATAAGAGCTTAATCCATTCTCTTATGTGATTAACTTTTTAGAATTTTGTGATCATTGATAAGGCTGCGTTTGGATGTGAAAAAGTTATTTCAGGAATAGGAATACGAATTTCGTAGGAATAGCTTATTCTCTTTATTATTCCAGATTTCTGTTTAGATAAACATATGATATTCCATGTTATTCCAATGCAATTAATGCAGTGTTATTCCAAATGATGTTTGAACAATATAGGAATAAGCATGTATTCTAATAGGAATAGATGAAACATTTTTTCTAAAATTCTAAAAATGCCCCTTTCAATAAAAATGATTTATCAATTTTTATTTTTTAAATGACTTGAATAAATTATTATTTATTAATAAATAAGATAATAAATTAATTATTATTAATAAAATAATATAAAAATATACTTAATAAATTATTTTATATTAATAAAGAAAAAATAACATATTTAATTTATTATTTTCTATTAATAAATTTATTTAATTTAAATTATATTATAAATAAATTTATTTAATTTATTTAAATAATATTATAAATAAATTTATTTAATTTAATTTTATCGATGCCTTTGGAATAGCTGCAATGAGAATATGAGCTATTTTATTGGATACTATGAAATAAAAAATTAGAATAAAAAGGATTGATTAGAATAACTGTTCTAATAGAGCCCACGTTTTTTATTTTTTTATTATGTTTAAAAGAATAAGATGAAATAAAAGTCTATTCCAGACCTTATTCCCCCGTTCAAACACAGCCTTATTTATCTATAGCTAACATACAATGCATTAAAGGTGAGTAAATGAAAAAAAAAAAAAAAAGAAAAGAAAAGAAAAGAAAGGAGGGACTCGTCCTTATTCGATTCCCTAGAATTAATTGAATGCCTCTTTATCTCTCCCTCGCTTTCCTTGTTGTCTCTGCCTTGTCTCTATCCTCTCTCTCTATACTATTACTTCGGTCACCGTCTCCCACTTCCCCTAGCCTTGCTTCTTTATAATCGCACCCCCTCATCTTTGCCCCTAAAATCTCCTCAACTCCTGTACTCTAGAGCTCTTGCGAGAAATAATGGTGTCCAAGAAGCCGAGAATAGTGATCGTGGGTGCGGGGATGGCGGGGCTTACCGCCGCGCACCGTCTCTACACCTCCTCCGGCGACCTCTTCGACCTTTGCGTCGTCGAGGCCAGTGACCGGATTGGCGGTCGGATCCGTACTAGCGAGTTTGCCGGCGACCGCGTCGAGATGGGCGCCACCTGGATCCACGGCATTGGAGGCAGCCCCATCTACGCCATGGCCCAGGACATCCAGGCCCTCTCTGACCCCCGTCCCTGGGAGCGCATGGACGGCTTCCCCACCGACCCAGTCACCGTCGCCGAGGGCGGCGCTGTCGTCGATCCCGGCCGCGTCGTGGCCCCGATCACCGCCCTCTACCGCCGCCTCATGGACTCCGCCCGCGCCGGCGACGCCGCCATCGATCCCAAGGACCCCAGCGTCGGTTACTTGCTCCGCCACGGCCTCGAAAGGTACCGCGCCTCCCGCGGCGACGCCGGAGGCGGCAGCGGTACCGAGGGCGACTGGACCCTGGAGGCGCTGGAGGACGCCGTGCTCGCGATCCACGAGAACACGGAGCGGACCTGCACCTCGGCCGACGACCTGAGGGGGCTGGACCTGACCGCCGAGAGCGAGTACCGGGACTTCCCGGGCGACCAGATCACGATCGCCAAGGGGTACTCGCGGATCGTGGAGACCCTGGCCGCCGTCCTGCCACCGGGCGTGATCCGTTTCGGGCGGTGGCTGCGTCGCATCGAGTGGTGCCCCGGGGAGGAGGCGGGAGCGGAGGTCCTGTGAGGCTCCACTTCGAGGGAGACTACACCCCGATGGCCGCGGATCACGTGATTATCACGGTCTCGCTGGGGGTCCTCAAGGCCGGGTTGGGGCTGGGGAAGGAGGTCGGTTTAGGGTCACCGGCCGGCCCCGGTGTGCTGTTCTCCCCGAGCCTTCCGGATTTCAAGCGGGGCGCCATCGGACGGCTGGGATTTGGCGTGGTGGACAAGCTCTTCATGGAGATGGATGTGGATGTAGATGACGATATTTCTTCGGGGCGGTTTTTCCCGTTCCTCCAGCTGGCGTTCGACCAGGCGGGGTCGTCGGCGAGACACGTGGCGAAGATCCCGCGGTGGATGAGGAAGACGCACTCGATCTGCCCGATCTACGGCGGATCGAAGGTCCTGCTGGCGTGGTTTGCGGGGAAGGAGGCAGTGGAGCTGGAATCGCTGGACGACCGGGAGATCATCCGCGGGTCCCACGCCACGCTGGACGCCTTCCTCCACTACCCGCGCCGGAGGATCGCGAGGGTGAAGCGGAGCGCCTGGGCCAGCGATCCGCTCTTCCTCGGCTCCTACAGCTACGTGGCCGTCGGATCCAGCGGGGACGACCTCGATCTCATGGCGGAGCCGCTGCCGCGTCCTACCAGCGCTGGAGACGCTGCTCCGCCGCCGCTGCAGATACTGTTCGCCGGGGAGGCAACGCACAGGTCGCATTACTCTACCACGCACGGGGCGTATTTTAGCGGCATCAGGGAGGCTAACCGCCTTCTCCAGCACTATCGCTATACCAGCACTTTCGTATAGTCATCATTGAAAATTTAAATCGATAGATAGTCATCATCCCGGTATTCTTAATTTATGCTTATGTAATAGAGGGAAAGGAAGGGGAAGCTGGAAGGAATGGGAGGGGGCGCTATGTGTATGAGAAGAATTTTTTTTTTTTCTTTTTTTTCTTTTCTTCTTAACTCGTTGTTTTTCTTAAATTTTAAATTGTCCCATATTTCTGTTCTCTCTCTAAATCCTGTAGGTTTGATGAAGTTTATCAGGTCTCCAACCATCCATCTTTCTCTTTTCCTTACTATCATGCTCTAAAATTTTATTAGAATTAAGTTATAGCTCAAACTAATCCCCCATTCTGTCTAACCTCTCAAGCAGTTCTGGTCTTGGCAATCAGGAGAGGACGACACCTAGCAACACTAGTATTGTCATGATTCTGATCTTTTGTCGAATCAGGAATGGGCGACACCTAGCAACGCCAAGTGTTGACGACAGAATCATGACATGTGAACAACGCGTGTTGAGTCAGATCAAATACTTCAACAATACCAGGTCAGCCCAGATCAGTGGTCAAACCATGCCGTGGATCCCAGACACCAATAGAGTCATGCATAATGCTACCAATGCCCTCTGATCTAGGGGAGTAAGAGATATCATCAATCACTAAAGCCAATCTCTGGTTGGTAACCACCATCCTCCACTGCACATTGATAACATGCTATGCACATAAAGGCACATGGCATATTGGCATTTCTAAAGCATGATCTTCCTTCTTGTATAGACTGTACCAATAGCATGCGCTCAGGGACTTGCATGCAGTGGAAGCCTCACATATGCCCACCCCCTTTTCAGGTAGACCCCGCGCATCTCGCAAACCTCAATCATATATACCGAATGATGATGGGTGTGGTTTATATAAACACATAATTTGTATAAGGATTTTGCTTCAGCACGTGTAGATTTAGAACTTACCCATATCAAAAAAAAGTCGTAGAGCGTGCGGGAGTAATGGAACAGAATCCGATGCACACAGGCTATTCCAGGCTGCTTTCCCTTGATGTGCCACAGAAAAACAGCCAGATCCGGTCCTGTTCCATGGTCTTGTTCCAAGATCTGAGAAGCGATTCTGGTCACGGACGACAAACTTGTTTTCTTGTGGTTTTGTTTGGTTATGTAGGTAGGGGCTAACTGTTCATTGATGTCAACATTATTGTTGTCAGCTTTGTTTGCCAGCAAGCCACGTGAGGTGGGGCGGATATTCCCCAATTCTGAAACCAAGTTGGCCCATCTTACAGTGGCATGAGGTGAAACCATCTTCTATGGTGCACGCACAGTATCTCTTGTATGCAGTACCATTTAAACATCTCTTCCGGGGACACAATACTGTACTCTTGGCTGGCGTATACCTGACAGCAGGGCTGTCCACTTCCAAATATTATCAACACAATCGGGACGGTTTGATGTGGCACCCAGCATGTTGACACACAAATTTAATGGTAAGCTATTTGAGGGCTTTTTTTTTTTTTTTTTTTTTGGTGAGAAACACAATAGAGATACCACCATCAATGTCACTCCACGTATGCACATGACAAGAGATTATATTTAGGAATAAAATTTGCTGGCATGCTAAATACCTATGCATGGAGCAAGAGTAAACGACACGTGCCAATAACAAAGATAGCAGCCCACAGCGTTTGATAGAGATATCTACAAACGCCAATGCAGGATGGATGGGCTTGACTTCTTACATATGCGAACACAATCCACCCCTAGTGATTTGGAAACAATCTGGCACAACGTCCCTTTCTTAGACCCCATTCCATGTAATCAACCGCGCCAAAATAAAAGGGCCTCCAAGTTCCAACCACAGCCGTCGGTTTGGGCTCTCTCTCTCTCTCTCTTTCTCTCGCAAGCACGCACTACTATACTAATATTAGGTATTCAAGCGACAAGGCCGATAAGCTCTCATGGCTTATTTTCTATCATTACGCTCTTGTATTATATGTTGTGTGTGTGTGTGGAAGTATAAGATTCCTATCATTATGAGAAGCAAGAAGATTTTAGAGGGCCAAAATTTATATCCGGTGACCAATCAATTAGGAAGGAATGATTTTTGTTGTCGGGTCCACCATATGCATGATAATGTCGGAGGTACATACCCCACCTGTGACAGCCATCTTGTTACATCTTTTGCTGGATAGCGCCAGCTATGGAAACGAGGTCCCATCCTAAGAATAGGCCTGCTTTTTCCTTGGCTATCGCAAAAATCAAACTGCTCTTAGTGCCAGTGTGTTTGATGTGTTTCAAACGCCATAGCAAATTTGAACGACCGAGGTGCAACCATTCTGTAACATATTCGCCTTAGTCTCTAACCCTTTCGGCGTTGTATTTAATTTATAATACCAACCATGCCTATATGAAAATATTGTACAGGCACTTGTCTTGTGTCAGTCTTTACCAGTAAGGATCAGAGTAGTAGTAGGCATTGCTACAAACCATCTATATACAGTGTCATGAGCCCAAATCTTTCTTTCTTAATTAAAATCTCGTGATTCAGCATTTTGAATGACAATTTGGGAGCATTCTCCATTTCTTTTCTTTTTTCATTAACCTAGTTTCATGGTGTATTCTGCTTAATGGTTGCAGTAAATGATTAAAAAGTTGCTGTTTTACACACCAAATCAAATGTCAGGAATCAAGAAGCACATAATACATAAACTTCTTGAGAATTATATTTGTATCTGACTTTTCACAAGCAATACATATAACTAAGTTGTCATCGTGTAAATATATGCTCCTTTCGTTGTTTTAACCATGAAGGATTATTTTATGTTTGTTGCGGTCATGTTATTAGAGTTGTGCTACCTTGTTTGTATGACAAGTAGAACTCAAAACAACAGGCCTCTCGGTAAATAACAGTCAACCCTTCTCTAGAATATTTTATAATTTGAATTCTGATATATTAATATTATGAGATATGAGATATCTATTTACTTATGTATTCGTTCCAGTGACAACCCATTCTAGCTGGCTTTAACTAAAAGGGGGTAATAAGTAACAAGAAAGAAACCGTTCCCTAGGCAGGAAACTGATGTTCGAAAGGCACCTATAACCACAGATGCACAGAAAAACAGGAATTAGATATCCAAATTGGAAAAATATACAGAGCATGCGCTGTAAAGATCCAGATGGGTACTTTGACTACAAAAAATATTTCGAGGCTATGACCTATGTGTGACACAAAAAGAATGGGCCCCTAAAAACTATCATGAAGGCATTAGGATGCTTAGTCCCTCCCTATCAATGATTGGCCACTTTAACGCCCCTCTTCTTGCTGTCCTCGTTGATATGAGACAACATCCATCCATGAGAGCAACATAACCGCCTAACAAGTTTGGCTAGAAACAGCCAAATCCCAAGATTATGCGTATTTCATCAACCAAACACAATTTGTACCCTTGGTAAGAGTGTCCCTCACGCATGATCCCCGCCAAGAGGGCAAATCATCCTGTGCAAGTGGGCAAAGGATCAAGGACTCACAGCAAGAAGAATAGGGGCATGTAATCTAAAAAACCATGCAGACTGCAAGAGCTCGAAAAGAGCTTGTCATTTTAAATAAATTGGAGGTCTTTTAGAAGATTGACAATATCTGAGGTACAGATGAGAAAATGCACCTTTTATCTTGTTTGCACTACAATAGCTCCTAATAGAGATTCTGCAGATGGGATAACTTCTAACAACAGCTCCTAATGGAGATTGTACAATTGGGATATATTGTAAGACATATGTAGAACTAACCACCCACCCATTATTAATAAGAGATGTGTATGTTGGAGAGCAAGGGATGCTAAAACCATGTAGATCAACCGATCATGTCATTTCCAAAGTGCATCTTTAACAAACCTAACATCAAAGGCTTTTTTTCTCAGTCATGAATCAATTTGTTTATCAACTATATACAGTTCAAATTTTTCAGCTTGATTGGATGCTTCAATACAAGCCTTGACGTTCTCAACCCTGTAAGATATTATCATTCTATTCAAATACAGCATAACAAATCACAGATTCACCAAAATTGAGTGTCTGCATTGAGCTTTAGGAAAAGAAAATCATTACAAAAGGTTCTGACTTCTGACAGTATCACGGCCACCCATGAGGCACTTATTTCTTGGCATTAGATATGCAAATACTCGTGCATGAAACTATCAGGGGGAATACAAATGACTGAGCATTTTGTATGAAATGAATGCTTCCTGACAGGCAAGTGCATTACTTGCACCTCTATGGCCAAAATGAGCTATTTATGAAGCATCATTGGAGTAGTATACTCTCTAGATATTTAGCTCCATATCTATCTCTACCACAGATATCCAACACTCTTTAACCAAAGAAAAAGATATCCAACCTATCTCATGCATTTAAAGTTTACTGCATTTGCAAACATATGGATTATGGTAGCATAAGTGCAAACTTCCTACATAATAAAATCACTTTTTGATGTTCTGTCCTAATGAGGTGTGTGCAAAATATTATATAAATGGATAATGAATTGTTGGTTAATGATAGAGTTTGTTATACTCTAATCAGAATTATTTTCCAATGTTAGCTCCAGACAAGAAAAACATTCGATATCCTATAGATTTATATCTGAAGACAGGAAAAACAGGCATAGAAAAAGCAAACAAATAAATAGGTCAGCATAAAGGCAAAAATGATAATTAAGTCATGATAGAGAACTCTTACAATAATTCCTTGAGCAGAGTGTATTGTGTATAAGTCACAGGTTAAAGTTGTTCGCACCTACTACAAAGGTTGTCAGGCTTGCACCATAGAATTTCCAGCTGATCCTGTCCAAGAGAATGAACAATCCATCACAGCTAATCGATCTTCTAAACACTTGAACCTATCATGTAATATATTGAAATAATTTCAAGAAGTGACACTTCATGTCAATCTTCATGATTGAAGGGACTATTACTATCTGTGGAGTATAAATGAATTCCTACAAGCAGGTGTCCCTCTGCTTCCCAAGTTATTGCTATTACCAAGATCTTTTGCTGCAGGATGATCCTCTTTCACTTTCTTTGGCTAACTCTCCTCTGTAAGTGCTCATCGAATTCAAGCAGAGAGGAAAAGCTTGTATACCACAGGCTCAGTCCAGCAAGCATTCTAGACACCATTGATTGAATCTTCTCAAAATTTCAATATTGGTCTTTATACAAATTCCATCATCATTTTAGCTTTCTAGACAAAGTGGTAAAAAAATCCTTATGCACAAGGTCTGCCATACCAATTAGTACTGACCCATATCAGTAAGATACTAGAATGGTACTAAGTTATATGAATTGAACCAGTTCAAACCAACCCATACTGCCTAGTACCAAATGGCTAAGAATGAAAAAAGAATGGCACCCTGCTCGGTATGGGGTGCGCACCGTTACGTACCATACCTATCTATACTTTACTGAACCAGTAATGTACCGGGTCTTGGTACTAATTTTGTAAACCTTGCTTATACATCTCCAATAGCTTCACTTAACTTTTCCTTCCAGAGCACCAACCATTTATTATTTATGGACTAAGATGTAAATGCAAACAAAAAAATATATAAATCATCCAATGTCTACTTCTAAGGCTTAGGCATCCAAAATAGAAAAGCACTTTCCAATCATTGCTTTATACATTTTTTTTCTCCAAAACCTTTGCTTATTGTCAAATTCCTCTCTCTCTCTCTCTCTCTCTCTCTTTCTTTGTGATCCTTCAACATATTTAGGAGACCTTTGTGGCCTCTTTTATTCCTTTCTTTTCGTTTCTTCTTTTTGGAGAGAAGGGGGGTTAAACAATAGAGGAAGCCCCTCAATTACATCCTTGAAAAATAATTCTAGAAGCATCAGCATTTACAAGCAGCAGTAAATTACTAGGCAAGTTAGAATTCTAGAAGCATGGGGCAGTAAGGGAGGTAGCTGCATTAGAAAGAAAGTTGGTTGGTTGCTTTCGTCCGTGCATAATAACAGAAGCCTGGAACTGACCAGTATGTGGCTTACCATGCACATGGGTGCATTCCCCACACTTATTTCTAATGTGCAATAATAACTGAAAACATGATACTGTTTTCTTCTTTCTTGCTGTTTGGAAAGCGACGTGCAAAAGGTATTTGATTTGCTAAACATGGTTAGATTTACCTAAAAGACATTAGAGAACTGAGAAAACTACCTTGTTGACTCCACTGTCAATCCCTTCCATCATAATATAATGCCTCTTAAAGATTGGATACAAATCAAATAATCTTGCACAAACAGCACACATGTTGATATGCAGCTCTCTCCAGAAAACTACTTGTTGTGAGAAACCTGGGGTTCATAATAAAAAAACAAAACGTGATTAGAATCAAGTAGCAAGCGGAAGAAGGTATACACAGATAACAGGTAAGAAAAATTGGCAGCCCCAACTAAACTAGGCCATCTCAAGTTTGCTTCCAGTAATGTTGAGATTGCAGCACAATATCTCCCACAGTTTACCTAATGAAGTCTTGTGAATTTGTTGCCCGGTTATAACCGCCAAAGTTACTTATTTCAAGGGAACAGAAATGATATAATTGGAAATAGATTATAAAAGCATGTGATAAGCATCTGTGGTGGTGGTGCACGTGTGCATGTGCATGTGTGTGCATGCATGTGTGTGTATGTCTGAGCCCCATTATATTCTGTTAAATAAGACTCTTCTGGCATCCAATTCAATTAAATACAATAAGTTTGGAGGAAGCCAATTGGACCAGGATGAAGCTTGCGCAGAGGAGGCGCTTCAATTTGCTAGCAAGTCCATCAGCTGATTCCTCCCTTGGTGGATGTGTTTAGCTCAGAAGTCAGTTAGAGAGGAGGAAATATTCCATAACTCCCTCGGGGAGAGTTGTTGAAGCACCCTTGTTTATCCAAGAACAACAGTGCTGGAATCACCCTTCTTGATAATTCTGTTGATATGTAAGTAACATGTAGCGTATACTTGTCCATCAATGAAAGCAGTGAGCTCAATAATGTGAGCCAAAGTTGACTTAATAGGTGCTGCAGTAGCATAAAGAACTCTTCCATGGAAGCCGGTGATGAAGAATATAATGCTAGCTCTATGATGAACGGACTAAAGTCAACTTCACGTATCCAGGTTGGTGGGGCTCCTAGCAAATGAGTTGAGAAGAGGTGAAAGTATAAAACTCCAGCAGGTTGGAGTCTGATGACGCCCGATCACTGGTCCTGAACGTTGGGAAAAGAAAATGGATTGATTATCGAATCTTTGCTCCACCAGGTTGTCTGCAAAAAAGTCCCAGGACCGAAGGAATTCTCCGGTGGGACCCTCCGACGCTCAAGTTAGCAATCGAGGTCACAGCTGAGGAGGAGCTCGAATGAGCTCTTTTTAGATGAAAAGTGTTCCCAGGGAGAAGGGATTCCTCTCTGAACGCTAAGATAGAGATTCCTTGGGGTTATCGCCCATACCTGATTATTGAGTGGATTCACTTCTTATAGGAGTTGACACTTGCATGACCACGTGGGATTCCGTGAAAAACGAATGTCCACGAAGTTCTTGGGAGTTGTGTGAATCTGGGCTGGTTGGTAGGTCCTGTCCCATTGGAGAGGAAGAAAACGGCAGTTGATGGGCTACGCCCCATCAGCCAGTGGGGCTATTGGATAGTTGGGTCCAGTCCCATCAGTAGCGTGGCCAGTGGGTAGTTAGATCTGGCGTTGTCAGGCGGCGTGGGTCAGGAAGGTGGCATCCTAAACTACCAGGGCCGTGCTGGGGCTAATTTGGAGGAAACGAGGCGTTTCGACTCTCCCGAGGGAGCCGAGGCTGAGCTGAGTCGACCGGGGATGGCCGGGGCCAACCTCGCCGATCAGGAATTGCCGGGGCAGGGTCGACCAAGAATGGTGTCGAGGCTGACTCGGCGGGCTGGAGATGCCGGGACCGAGCGGGACTGACCAGGAATGGTCGGGGCCGACTCGACGGGCCTGGAGATGCCGGGGCCGAGCGGGGCCGACCAGGAATGGTCGAGGCCGACTCGGCGGGCCTGAAGACGCTGGAACCGAGCGGGGCCGACTCGGCGGGCCTGGAGCTACCGGGGCCGACCAGGAATGGTCGGGGCCGACTCGGCGGGCCTAGAGCTGCCGGGGTCGAGCGGGGCCGACCAGGAATGGTCGGAGCCGACTCGGCGGGCCTAGAGACGCCGGGGGCCGAGCGGGGCCGACCAGGAATGGTCGGGACCGACTCGGCGGGCTTGGAGCCGCCGAGGCCGAGCAGGGCCGACCAGGAATGGTTGGGGCCGACTCGGCGGCCTGGAGCTGCCGGAGCCGAGCGGGGCCGACCAAGAATGATCGGGGCCGACTCGGCGGCCTGGAGCTGCCGAGGCCGAGCGGGGCCGACCAGGAATGGTCGGGGCCAACTCGACGGGCCTGGAGACGCCGAGGGCCGAGTGGGGCCGACCAGGAATGGTCGGGGCCGACTCGGCGGGCTTAGAGCCGCCGAGCCGCATTAATGTTTTGGTTTTGCCGAAATTGCCCTTGTGGCTACACCAGCCACATCAGATGCCCCCCGCCCCTGAGCGCTAAGGACCGTGCGCTGCAATCCTTTGACGAAAGGAGCGCGAAAATTCAAAAAGAATGATTGCCTTCTTAGTGCGCTTTAAATGGCTTGATGAGCTGGTGCTTTGTCCCGAGGTAGTGTCGCTTCGAAGATCTCCCGTAATCATGCGGTAGGTGGGGCTGACGTTGGCGCCGGACGCTCCGGGAAGAGAGCTCATTGGGGAATGAAAAAAGGCGAGGATCATCATTGCTTCTCTATTTTCTATGCCCCACGATTGGCCAGGGATCACGCCCCTTGGAACGGATCGAGGCAGCTTGTCTTGGGCGCAGGCGAGATTTCCGGCTGATAGCTCGTGGCGCAATAAAGGTTTGCCACGTGACGGGATCTCGAGCGTCGCTGATGGAAGGTGGAGGGTATAAAAGCGCTTCTAGAGTCTGGGGAAGGCTTTTACACCGCTATTGCTTTCTTCTACCTTCCTCCCTGAGCTTCTTCTGCGACCCGAGCCCTTCCAACTCCCAGGTTAGTTTCATCCTTTACTCCGCCCATGGACCGTAGTGCCATTAGGGAGGGTAAAAGACCCATGGAAGAGTCTTCCCAATCCAGCAGTGAAAACCAAGCCCCTGTAGCTAGCCAAATGCCTCGGTCGGTGGGTGGCATCATCATCTGCGACCGATCGAGGGCGATAGGACCTCCGTCCACCTCCGATTCTCCTATTAGGGCAGCCCCCATGTCCTCTCGCCGTCTGGCGCTTCCTCCAGCGGTGAGCTCCGATTCAATAGGTCCAGCGGGGGTGGCCTCCACCATGACCCCTAAGGATGTAGAGGCTGTTAGGGTAGATATTTGGTCCCTGACTTCATTGGCCTATCCATGTCGGGGCTCGAAGATAGGGTGACCTCTGACTACCCAGGTCGGGTCGCTTTATACGAGGAGTTCTTCCGGTGCGGGCTGCACCTTCCCTTCCATCCCTTTCTCCTTAACCTCTTAGATAGGTATAGGTTGGTGCCGGCGCAGTTGACTTTGAACTCGATTCGGATCATCTGTACCTTTGTCATTCTGTGTCATTTTGAGGGGGCCCGTCCAGGGCCGTCTCTGTTCCGAGCTTTCTATAAGCTTCGCCATCAAGGCAAGGGGGCCTGGTGGGCCTTTACCGCTAGGCCGGGCAGAGCTTTCCCTTTAGGCCTCCCGTCCAAAATTAGGGGGTGGAAGTCTAAGTTTCTTTTTGCCCATGTCGAGGGGGTAAGGGCCGCCTGGAGGGAGCCAGACACTAGCTCGAACGACGACTCCTCTGTAAGGGATAGGGAATTGTTCACCCAACTGTCCAACTGCCAAATCCCCGGCTACAAGGAATTCCTGTCCGAGGAGAACTTGGTAGAAGCCGAGTTAGCCCCGGCGACCGGTGAGCTTGACGCCTCATTCCCTCTGTCCCGACCTTTGGTTTGTTGTATGTCGTCGCTAATGCTTGTTATCCTTTCTGTGCAGCAATGAAGATTTCCGCCAGCGATTTCAAGGCCATCCTGAGGCAGAAAAGGCCGGCGACCAAAGAGTCGTCCAGACCGGCGAAGAAAATTCGAAGAAGGGAGCCAGCTAGGCCGGCCGTAGCCCTCACGGCCCCAACGCCTACGAAGGAGCCGGCTGAGAAGAAGCCGGTTGTAGGAGAGGCTCCGAAGCCAGCTAGGGCCGAAATTGAAGAGGGGGAGATCCCGGCCACCACTGAACCGATGATGGTGGTTTTGGATGAGGAAGCCCCCGCCCCCGCCGATGTGCCCGAGGCGGGGCGGGTTACTATCGCCGTCAGCCCCCCGGCTGTTGCAGAGCCGGCGAGGGAGAGTGCTCCCTCAACTGCTAGCGAGGGGGAGCGAGTCGCCAGGAGGGCCCGGGACGGGGCGGAGGCGACCGGGAAGCAAAGGGGTGAGCCGAGAAGCTCGTCCCGTCAACCAGCCCGCCCCCAATCCGAAGTCCCGCTGGAGGGACAAACTCGGCTGGTCCCCGCACTTGGCACGATGGCGGATGCCGCACAGAGTTCGAACGCCGAGTTTGAGAAAGAGATGCAGGGATTGAGTCACTCCGCACTCCTAGATATGGTCATGGTCGCTGTTGTCCAGGTACTTTTTGAATCTTCCTCATTTTTCCCAATGTTTTTCCTTTCTGTAGCTAACATGTTTCCTCTGCTACAAATGACCAACGATGCCCTGGGCCTTCGCGAGGCGCTGGCCCATTCTTCGAATACGATAGTCAAGGCCCTGGCACGGGCAGACAAGTACAAGGAGAGCATGGCGCAGGCCGAAGGCCTTGCTCGACTTCATCAAGAGACCTCGGCCCGCGATGAGAGCTTAGCCGGCCGTCTACGGGAGATGGAGAGCCGGGCCGAGGCCGAGAACGGTCGGGCCTCCGCAGCCGAGGCCAAGATAGGGTTGGCCTCGGAAAGGTTGAAGGCCGTCGCGGCGCAGAATGAAGAGCTGACCAGGCGGCTCCAAAGCACCGAGGAGGAAGTCCGGGCCGCAGGGGAGAGGGCCGCTGCCGCGGAGAAAGCGACAGCGGAAGTGGTTTCGGAGAAGGCCGGGGCGGTAGCCTATGCTGATGAGGCTAGTGCCCGTGCCGAAGAAGCCGAGAGCAGAGCCTGGGAGGCCGAGGCGCGAGCCAAGGAGGCCGAGGCCAAAGCACAGCGAGCTGAAGCTGAGGCGGGGCAGGCCGTTACTAACTACAAGGCCTCGTCGGAGTTTAAGCAGGAAGTCATCGAGGCCAACCTCGATGCCTATGTTCAAGGCTTCGAAATGTGCAAGGTCAAAGTATCTGCAGCCCTTGAAATCGACGTTTCTGAACTTGAAGACATCCGGCCTGGGGAGTCTGAAGAGGAGCCAGCAGAGAAAGAGGACGAGAAGAAGCCCGGCCCCAGCGAGCCTTGAGGATCCACTGTCCGTTTTTCTTTTCTTTATCTTGTGTAACCGGCCTCAGGCCCAATTTTGTACTTCTCCCTAATTGCTAAAGAAGAAATTTTTATCAAACTTCTCTACGTTTTGTTCCATCTGTCCTTTCTTCTTTTGGAAGAACGTCTTACTGTGCCTTACTTCCCGCGGCCGAGTCGCATTCGTTGACAATATCGTAGCCGAATGTTGCACCTTCTGAAATGTTTTCTTAGTTTCAAATGTTGCACATGTTAACAATGCCGTAGCCGAATTACGACTTTGGACCGGACGATGTTCGAGTGCACCCCGGAATGTAAGCCGACCATGTGGAAGGTTACTCAAAATTCTTCATGTTGTTGCAAACTGTTTGAAAAGAAACTCATCTACGTATGGATCCTCCAAAGGCTTGGAATGATCCACGAGCGACTCGACGCCAAGATTAATTTTGCAGGCGTTGGGGCAGACCAGAGATGGTCGAGGCTGATTCGGCCGTCGTGGGGACGCCGAGGCCAAGTGGGGTTGACCGGGGGGGGGGGGGCCTACATCGACTCGGTCAGTGATGAAGATGCCTGGGCCAGTCAGGGACGACCAGGAAAGGCCATGGTTGTGCCGGCTGACACGGAGTCTGTGAGGGCCACACGGAGCCTTTTGGAGCTATCTCCATGGTCTGGGTTCCATATGAGGGGCGATCCGGCCGGATACACAGTCATTAGGAACTTAACCGACTTGGAGGCATCGTCGTGCCGGGACCAAATGGTACTCTATTAGCTGCGGTGCCGGCAATCTTTTTGAACCGCTTCAGGGATTTGTGTGCCACCTGAGGGGTGACTCGACCGGGTACGAAACTGTTAGGGTCTTAACCGACTCGGAGGCACCGCCGTGCCGGGGCTGAGTAGTGTCCCGTTAGCCGCGATGCCGGTGAGCTCCTTCTGAACCGCCTTAAGGGTTTGTGTGCCGCCTGAGAGGCGACTCGATCGGGTACGAAGCTGTTAGGGTCTTAACCGACTCGAGGGCACCGCCGTGCCGGGACCGAGTGGTGTCCCGTTAGCCACAATGCCGGTGAGCTCCTTTTGAACCGCCTTAAGGGTTTGTGTGCCGCCTGAGAGGCGACTCGACCGGGTACGAAGCTGTTAGGGTCTTAACCGACTCGGAGGCACCGCCGTGCCGAGGCCGAGTGGTGTCCCGTTAGCCGCGATGCCGGTGAACTCCTTTTGAACTGCCTTAGAGGTTTGTGTGCCGCCTGAGGGACGACTCGACCGGGTACGGAGCTGTTAAGGTCTTAACCGACTCGGGGGCACCGCCGTATCGGGGCCGAGTGGTGTCCCGTTAGCCGCGATGCCGATGAACTCCTTTTGAACCGCCTCAGGGGTTTGTGTGCTGTCTGAGGGGCGACTCGACTGGGTACGAAGCTGTTAGGGTCTTAACCGACTCGGGGGCACCACCGTGCCGAGGCCGAGTGGTGCCCCATTAGCCGCGATGCCGGTGAGCTCCTTTTGAACCGCCTCAGGGGTTTGTGTGCTGCCTGAGGGGCGACTCGACCGGGTACGAAGCTGTTAGGGTCTTAACCGACTCGGGGGCACTGCCGTGCCGGAGCCGAATGGTGCCCCGTTAGCCGCGATGCCGGTGAGCTCCTTTTGAACTACCTCAGGGGTTCGTGTGCCGCCTGAGGAGCGACTCGACCGGATACGGAGCTATTAGGGTCTTAATCGACTCGGGGGCACCACCGTGCCGAGGTCGAGTGGTGTCCCGTTAGCCGCGATACCGGTGAGCTCCTTTTGAACCGCCTCAGGGGTTCGTGTGCCGCCTGAAAGGCGACTCGACCAGGTACGAAACTGTTAGAGTCTTAACTGACTCAGAGGCACCGCCGTGCCGGAGCCGAGTGGTGTCCCGTTAGCCGCGATGCCGGTGAGCTCCTTTTGAGAGACCTGGTCCTTGGATGCAAGGGAGAGTAGGCTGTGGCGTCAGAAAGGACCTCCTTTATTGCTTATGCCCCAGGGGATACATCATTAGTAATATTGGCGGAGGTTATCCGCATTCCAGATACGCGGAATGGGTTGTCCGTTGAGTTCTTCTAGTCTGTATGCCCCTCGGTGGAGTGTCTCGATGACACGATAAGGATCCTCCCAGTTGGGGGATAGCTTGTCTCCCTCTGTAGGTTTGGAAACCTCAGCTTTCCTCAGAACCAAGTCTCTGCGGCGAAAACCTTGAGACGAACTCGAGCATTGTAGTACTTGGCCGCTCGCTGACAAAAGGTCGCCATGCACAGCTTCGCCCGATCGTGCGCCTCGTTGATGAAGTCCAAATTAGCCCGAATCAGCGCGGAGTTATTTTCCTCGTTGAAGGACTCCACACGCGGACTGGGTAGTCCAATCTCGATAGGAATGACGGCCTCGAATCCGAAGGCAAGACTGAAGGGAGTCTCGCCCGTCGGGGCCCTGGGGGTCATGTGGTAGGCCCATATCACACTGAGGAGCTCCTCCACCCACCGACCTTTGGACCCGTCTAGCCGGGTCCTAAGTCCTCTGAGGATAGTGCGGTTTATGACCTCGGCCTCTCCGTTGGTCTGGGGCTGGCCGACAGAGGTGAATCGGTGATGAATGCCTAGCTCGTCACAGAAGCTTTGAATGCTTCATTATTAAATTGGCGGTCGTTGTCGGTGACGAGGGTGTGAGGTAGGCCAAAACGGCATATGATCGACTTCCAGAAGAAGGCTTTGACTTTGCTTTCAGTGATCTTGGCCAATGCCTCGACCTCGACCCATTTTATGAAGTAGTCGATGGCGACTAGCAAGAATCTCCGTTGCCCTGAAGCGAGGGGGAATGGCCCAAGGATGTCCATTCCCCATTGAGCGAAAGGCCATGGGGCTGAGAGTGGATTCAGCGGGGTAGATGGTTGATGTTGGATGTGTGCGTGGCGCTGACAACCATCGCATTTCTGAACTAATTTAGCTGCGTCCTCCCTCATAGTAAGTCAGAAGTATCCCTGATGGAGAGCCTTTTGGGCTAAGGATCTGCCCCCCAGATGATTTTCACAGATGCCCTCATGGATTTCTCTGAGGATGTAGTCGGCGTCGGCGGGTCCTACACACTTGAGTAGGGGTAGGAGAACGACCTTCTGTATAGACGTTCGTCGAGGAGGATGAATTTGGAGGCCCTCCACTTGAGCAGTCTGGCTTCGTTGCGGTCGACAGGGAGAGTGCCATCGGTGAGATAGCGGACGTAGGCATCCATCCATGTGGGCTCTTGGGTGAGCGGAGGATTTCCTCGCTACCCACTATGCTGGGCCTTTCTAAATATTCAATGTAAGCATCCCTTGCCATGCCGTCAGCAGAGGTAGCCAGACGAGAAAGGATGTCGGCCTTAGCATTTTCACTCCGGGGAATGTAACTGATACTGAAGTAAGGTAACGTGGAGGTCAGAAGCTGAACCTTGCTCAAGTACTGAGTCATAACAGGGTCACGCGCCTCGTATTCTCCATTGATTTGCCCGGAGACGAGTTGTGAGTCCGTGAAAGCTCTGAGATGCCTTATTCCAAACTCCTGGGCTAGCCTTAATCCGGCCAGCAGGGCCTCGTACTCAGCTTGATTGTTGGTGGCTTCGAATAAGAACCGCAGGGCGCACTCCGTCCTCTCTCCTCCTGGCCCGGCAAGAATGAGGCCGGCACCGCTTCCCTGAGAGTTTGATGCACCATCCACATGAAGGATCCAAGTTTCTCCATCGCCGTTTGGTTTGGGCTCGCGCTGTTCCTTGGTAACCTCCTCAGTCGCCTCCTCCACCCAAGTGCATTCAACTAGGAAGTCAGCTAAAACTTGGGACTTCAGAGCCCGTCGTGCTGGAAAGGAGAGGTCGAACTTTTCTAGCTTGATGGCCCACTTGGCAAGTCGGCCCGAGGTATCCGGACGAGCCAGGATGGCTCGAAGGGGTTGGTCTGTGAGCACCACAATAGGATGGGCTTGAAAGTATAGGCGGAGGCGCCGGGCAAAAATTATCAGGGCGAAAATAACTTTTTCTGTCTTGGAATACCTAACTTCTGCATCATGGAGGACCTTGCTCACATAATAGACGGGTCTCTGGGTTCCGTCGACGTCGAGATGCACCAGGACTGAGCTAACGACTTTCGAAGAAGCAGCTAAGTAGAGGTAAAAACTTTCCCCGTCTCTTGGCTTAGATAGGAGCGGTGGAGAGGACAGGAACGCCTTCAACCCGTCGAAGGCTCTCTGGCAGTCGTCCGTCCATTCGAAGCTGTTCATCTTCCGTAGGGCCTTGAAGAAGGGCAAGCATCTCTCAGCCGATTTGGAGAAGAAACGACTCAGAGCCGCCACTCTCCCCGTCAGTCGTTGCACTTCCTTTTTGCTGGACGGCGGCCTCATATCGAGTATGGCGCTGATCTTCTCCGGATTTGCCTCGATCCCCCGCTGGGTCACCATAAAACCCAGGAACTTGCCTGCCGTGACCCCAAAAGTACACTTCTTGGGGTTCAGCTTGACTTGGAAACGATGAAGGTTGTTAAAGGTTTCCTCTAAGTCGAAGACGTGATCGAAGGCGCGAGTGCTCTTTGTCAGCATGTCATCTACATAGACCTCCATATTCCGGCCTAGCTGATCTTGAAACACTCTGTTCATCAACCTTTGGTAAGTTGCCCCCGCATTCTTGAGGCCGAAAGGCATCACTTTGTAGCGATAAATGCCTTTCTCCGTCACAAAGGATGTGTGCTCTTCGTCGCTGGGGTCCATCCTTATCTGATTATATCCAGAGAAGGCGTCCATGAAGCTGAGGAGCTCATGCCCGGAGATGGAATCCACCAGCTGATCTATCCTTGGCAGGGGAAAGCTGTCTTTCGGATACGCCTTGTTGAGGTCGGTGAAGTCGATACAAATTCTCCAGCTCCCATTTGCCTATCGCACCATGACCATATTAGCCAGCCAGCTAGGGTAGTGTGCCTCCCGGATGTGACCGGCGCTGAGCAGCTTGTTGGCTTCCTCATCGATAGCCTTTTGTCGATCATGAGCGAAGCTTCTCTTCCTTTGGCGGATTGGACGGTGCCGTGGGTCAATGTTAAGCTTGTGGATGATCACCTCCGGAGGGATGCCGGGCATATCAGACGCTGACCAAGCGAAAACGTTCGAATTAGCCCGCAGAAAAGCTAAGAGGTGCTCCCGATCCTCTGGGGGAAGGAGTTCGCCGACCCGGATGGTCTTCGCCGGGTCGTCTCCCAGAGGGAAAGTTAAGAGGTGCTCGACTGGTTCTCCTTCCTTGCTGGAATCTCTGGGATCGGTTGCTTCTAAAGTTGATTCAGCTTCCAAAGGACTTGATGCCGCGTGATAACAGGGCAGGACTGGGCTGGTCTCATCGCGCATCTCTCCGACTCCTTCACTAGTGGGGAACTGCACCAGTAAACGCTGGGTGGAGATAACTGCGTCCAAAAGGTTAAGACCTGGACGCCCGAGAATGGCATTGTAAGCCAAGGGGACCCTTACGACCAGGAATTTCATGATCACTGTGCTTTGGCATGGCGGCGTTCCGACTGTCACAGGCAAAGGTATCTCGCCTTCAACCCTCACTGAGTCCCCGGTGAACCCGACCAACGGGACCGCCACAGGCTGAAGGAAGTCTAAAGATAATCCCATCCGAACAAAAGCATCGTAAGTAAGGATGTCAGCTGAGCTGCCACTATCAACTAATATCCTTTTTACAGGGTGCTTAGCGATCGTCATGGAGACGACGACGCCTTTATTGTTTACATTTTCAACAACAGCAGATCCTCCCTCAGGAATTACATTATTCGTCGCCTCCTCCCCTCTCGGCCGCTTAGATGCAAAGGCTGTTCCCCAAGACACCATTCCGACCGTCTGCTCAGTGGGGGCGTTATCGACCGTGGCCTGAACAGGTGGAGGCCCTATGAGGGCCGGCAGCGGCTGCGACGCCTTCTGAACATACTTGCCGAGGTAGCCTCGCTGAATAAGCTCCTCGATGGCCCGTTTCAAGCTGTAGCAGCTGTCGGTGTCATGGCCATAATCCCGATGGAATCGGCAGTAACGGCTTTTGTCGCGGGAAGGACCTTTCTTCATGGGAGGAGGGCGCTGGAGGTAAGGCTCGCCCTCGATCTCCATCAGGATGTGGGATCGAGGGGCGAGAAGAGGTGTGAGCTTGCTCTCGTCGGGGATGGGGCTTCGACGCCTATTGTCGGATCGAGGCGGTCTGATCGCCGGTGTCGAGGGGGTCCACTCGGCTCAGAGCGAGCGGGCTTGTGGCTGGAGCTCCTTGAAGATTCTCGATGGGTGAAGTCAGCTTCATCCACACGGATGTACTTTTGAGCCCGGAGGAGGAGGTCGGAGTAAGAACTCGGAGGCTTTTTATCCAATGAAAAGGTGAAGCGGGATGGGAGGAGTTCCCGCTTTAGCGCCAACGTCGCTACCGCATCATCGAGATGATAAACTTCAAGGGCAACAGCCTTAAACCGGGACACAAAGTCCCGCAGCGACTCCCCCTCCTTCTGGCGCATGGAGAAGAGGCTGTCTTTACCCTTGGAATCCGCCGACAAGTATCGAAATGTGCCAGAAAGGCCTTCTCCAACTCTCGGAAGGAGTCGATGCCGTGAGGGAGCAGGCGCGAGTGCCACGCGCGAGCGGCCTTTTGTAGAGTGGCGGGAAAGGCTTTGCAGAGAAGGGCGTCCGAAGCGCCCTGGACTTGCATCATTGCTTTATAACTCTCGAGATGGTCGAGAGGATCTATCGTACCATCGTACGGGTCTACTTGGGGGAAGCAGAATCTGGAGGGGACAGGTTCCTCCAATATCCGGCGGGTGTAAGGAGGACGAGTGTCAAACTCTTCCTCCGGTTGATGATTGATTTTTCTGGCGAGCTCATCCAACCGCCTCTTGTACTCGTCAAGCACTCCTCCGTCTGGCGGCTGATTGTCGAGGCCCTCCGAAATGGCTCGAAGGAGGAAGAAGAAGAAAAAGAAGGGGAAGGACGCGGGAGCTGGGACTTCCGCTTTGGTTCCTCCTGATGATGCGGCTCGGGAGGAAATTTGTTGGGGGCACGATCAGGGGACCGTGGCCGTTTAGGGGGCTCACGGCGAGGCTTCCTAGGGGAAGCCAGATGACGACCGGCCTCCCACCGAGGAGAGCCTCCTCTTGCCGACTGCTGACTGGCGGAGAAAGCGGTCTGGTGTTGGGTGGCCACGGACTGTTGCTGCTAGAGTCCGTGGACCATAGCGGTGAGAGTTTGGACTTGCTAGGTGAGAGTCGCTAGCCGCTTCACAGTTTGGACGGCTGCATCCGGTGATGGGCAGGTGACAGGAGGATCGGTAGCAGGGGGATTGGCCTCCTGCTGCCTAACTGGCGGGGGGAGCCCCGCTGGACAGCTGACGGAAGCGTTCTGAGCTCATGTCACCACCATGGCTTCAAAAGAAAAAGACGGGGGGAGCAGAGTTCGCCGAGATGTAGCACAGGGAAACCCTGAGATACTTGCTGCGTCAGCCCCGCCCCCTACCTGGCGCGCCAATCTAATGATGCCCGATCACTGGTCCTGAACGTCGGGAAAAGGAAATGGATTGATTATCGAATCTTTGCTCCACCAGGTTGCCTTCAAAAAAGTCCCAGAACCGGAGGAATTTTTCGATGGGACCCTTCGACGCTCAAGTTAGCAATCGAGGTCACAGTTGAGGAAAAGCTCGAATGAGCTCTTTTTAGATGAAAAGTGTTCCCAAGAGGAGGGATTCCTCTCTGAGCGCTAAAATAGCGATTCCTTGGGGTTATCGCCCATACCTGATTATTGAGTGGATTCACCTTCTTATAAGGATTGATACTTGCATGACCACATGGGATTCCGTGAAAAAGGAATATCCACGGAGTTCTTAGGAGTTGTGTGAATCTGGGCTGGTTGGTGGGTCCTGTCCCATCGGAGAGGAAGAAAACGGCGGTTGGTGGACTATGTCCTATCAGCCAATGGGGCTATTGGGTAGTTGGGTCCAGTCCCATCAGCGGCATGGCCAGTGGGTAGTTGGATCTGGCGTTGTCAGGCGGCATGGGTCAGGAAGGTGGCGTCCTGAACTACCAGGGCGTTTCAACTCTCCCGAGGGAGCCGAGGTTAAGCTGGGTCGACCGGGGATGGCTGGGGCCAACCTCGCCGACCAGAAAGTGCCGGGGCGGGGCTAACCAGGAATGGTCGGGGCCGACTCGACGGGCTAAAGATGCCAGGGCCGAGCGGGCCGACCAGGAATGGTCAGGGCCGACTCGGCGGGCCTAGAGCCGAGCGGGACCGACCAGAAATGGTCGAGGCCGACTCGGCGGGCCTGGAGATGCCGGGGCCGAGCGGGGCCCACCAGGAATGGTTGGGGCCGACTCGGCGGGCTTGGAGACTCCGGGGCCGAGCGAGGCCGACCAGGAATGGTCGGGGCCGACTCGGCGGGCCTGAAGATGCCGAGGCCGAGCGGGGCCGACCAGGAATGGTCGGGGCCGACTCGGCGGGCCTGGAGACGCCGGAGCCGAGCGGGACCGACCAGGAATGGTCGGAGCCGACTCGGCGGGCCTGGAGATTATGATGGATAAAATAGAAATACATTAATTGATTGGAGATTATATAAGCCCGGTATCTCAAACATTGGTGACCTTAGGTGACATGAAGAACTAACCATGCAGAATAGTGCATCATTTCCAGAAGGTGACAATAATGATGACACAAATTTAAAAGGAAACTATCTACAACCCTTTAACATATTTCAATAATATAGTATCTTTTTCGGGGCTAATAACTTCTATAATATTAGCATCTAGGTCTGCAAAACTGGTGCTACGAACTATACTGGTACATTAATAGTTTAGTACAATATTGTATGGTATAACCTGAACCAAGTCAAGATGCCAATTTTTTTCCTCACTTTCAATCATAGTACTACTCAAAATGAGTGGCACAAGTTGGTATTGGGAAGTATAGGACAATTCCACTTGGTTTGGACAAATTTAGTTCATATTGAGTCAAACTTCAATACCATATTGAGTCAGACTGTTGTGATGGGAGTCAGACTGTTGTGATGGGCTGCAAGTGAATTGAAGACATGATGGAGATGTGCTTGAAAAGAAAGACCGCAATGGACTTGTGTGCGAAAGGAAAGATTGCGATGATGAGTTATAGATGCAGAGAAAGATTGGCCAAAGTTGCAGCTCTGATGTGATACTGTTAATGCAGTGAGTGTGAGAGACTCCTCTTGATGCGATCTTCATAGATGCACCAAGGTGTGGATGATGGGCAAGCAGGCCTAGCTTGTGAATGATGGGCGAAGGCCTTAATCCAACGTTTGAAGGTAAAATCAGCCAATCAACAACACAACATAATGAAGCTCTCTAGCATGAATTTTGCTTTGCTCCAATCTGATGCGGGATGATTAAGAAAAGACCTGTTGGATCCTAGGCACATGGCATCACGTCAGGCAGGTGCCTTGAAGAAATGAGATGCAAGAATATCAACATACAAATAATAACAAATAGATAATTCTAAATGCGTAAACACATTTAACAATGAATTATCAATTTATGAACACAGGCACAAATACAAATTCTAATGCATTAAGTAAGATTCTATACAATAATCTGTTTTTGATGAACAGAAAGATAGCTGCCGCAGCAGCAGCTAAGGAGGAGGAGCTACTTTCTTATCAACAAGAGCTGGACAATGACCTCAAATCATAATTTGCTTATACATATGAAACAAGCTTTAGGCAAAAAAAGCTTGAAAATAGCACTAAATTGAGGCTAGATAAAGTAGTAGAAAAACACCTGCAAACTTCACAAATTATTATAAATAACTATTATAGGTTTCAGTGAGAGTCCGGATGTTTAATGCACCTGTAGATGCAACATGTGATGCCAACACTTAATATCGCTCCAACAGAAATATATAAATAAAATATAACACTCCAAGTTTCAGCACTTTTGCCAAAGCAAGCATGACATGAATGAATGCAATGCCACAAAGTATCGCATCCAACTATCCAAGTATCATCAGTTCCAAAGCTCCAATATTCATAAAAAAAATTAACTCTGAAGTTAAGACTTAGATCTTTTAAATTGCATATCAGAAGCTCCTCCTACTTATAAATTTAAATCAGGCATATTCCTACTTATAAATCTTAAACTATTTTTGAATCATCATGAGAGTGTAGCAGGCACCAAAATCAACTGTGACCTTGCAATCATAAAACTGGATATTTACAGCTCTTCTGAGTACAGCATGAAGTAAGACAACAACACATAAATCATGTGAGTTGAAGTGTTGAACAACATTTTAGCTATGATAGGAGGTAAGAGGAGATAAGCAATATAAAAGAAGATGAGATCAATGTAATGCACAGTCAAAATTTTTTTTCTTATAAAAAAATGAGAAGCAAAGTCTTAAAGCAGAACATACTCACCCTACCGGCTAGAATTAGTTCATAAAATGATGCAACAATCAAACATAAAACTGACATTGTACAGTTCATTCTGTGTTTGTAAAGCACCAGTGAGCATACTTTTCTTCCGCAACACTCATATGCATTAGGACAAATAGTTTGATAATCTGTTTGATCATGCTTGTATATTGAAGAATTATGAAGTAATATACAATGTAACATCCAATAAAGTGATAATGGCAGATGTCATGTGGGGGGTGGTGTTGCGCTAAACTAACAAGATTTTTTTTTAACTTACATGATTTTATCACTGCAAAATCGTACTAGGTTATATGATGCAAGAATCATTTTGTTACTTATTATCGCACTGAACTTAAACTTCTGACACCTTGCGGCAATTGTTGATTTAGCTGAGCAAGCACTTGAACATGAACCAGCATAAATGCTACAATTGATAATTGAAGAATTTCATTTGCCATGCCCTTTATAAGACGATATGGGTCAACCTTGATTTAAATATATCTCATGGACAGACAACAATCCTAAATTAATTGAATGAGAGAAAGTATTCATAAAGCAGGTGCTAAGAAGATAGAGTCATGTTTATCTTCATTAAGGCAATGCATATTTTGTTAGACAAAAGATAATTTTAGAGGTGCGTATCACAAACTCATAATTATTCTAATATTTCAGAGTATGCATTGCACGACCGAGTTTCATGAAGTATAACAATAATTATATAAAGCAAATAGCCAAATACCTGATTAGAAAGACTAATTTAAATTCTATAAGGAATATTTGATGTCTAAAGGCTACCAATTACAGGTTCAGAAATGAAGTTGTGATATATCAACTTATATATAAGCACCAAGAGGGAAAACAAGCAGAGCAAGAGCATGGTTTATGATGACGCTCAATCACCTCTCCTGGACGTCGGGAACGGAGGCTCTTCTTCACCAGGTTACCTACAGAAAAGTCCCAGGACCGGAGAGGGCTCTCCGATGGGACCCTCCGACGCCCAAGTTAGCAACTGTGGTCACAGCTGAAGAGGGGCTCGAGTGAGCCTTTTTTAGTATGAGAAAGGAGGTCTCAGGGAGGAGGAATTCCTTTCTAAAAGTTGAGATGGCGATTTTGGGGGTTATCACGCATACCTGTTTACTGGGTGGATTCACCTTTTTATAGGGGTTGACCCTGGCATGATCACGTGGGATTGCGTGAAGTTAGAATATCTGCTGAGCCCTTGCGTGAATCTGGGCTGGTTAGTGGGCTACGTCCCATCAGTTGTTGGGTAGGTGGGTCTTGTCCCATCATCGGCGTGGCCGGTGGGTTGTTGGATCTGGCGCTGTCAGGCGGCGCGCGTCAGAGAGGTGGCGCCCTGAACTGATGGGCCATGCTGAGGCTGATCTGGCAGGAACCGGAAATCCTGACTTATCATGACCGAGCCGGGTCGACCCGAGATGGCTGGGGCCCATCCCGCTGGCAAGGCAGTGCCGGGGCGGGGCCGAATCGACGGACTTGGAGGCGTCGGGGCCGAGTCGGGCCAGCCAGAGGTGGCCTTGGCCGACTCAGCGGAACTGGAGACGCCAGGGCCGAGTCGGGCTGGCCGGGGATGGCCTTGGCCGACTCGACGGAACTGGAGACGCCGAGGCCGAGTCGGGATGGCCGGGGATGGCCTTGGCCGACTCGGCGGAACTGGAAAGGCGAAGGAAGTGTCGAGGCCGACTCGCTTGGAGAAGTAGGGGGCCGGCTAGGAAGATGCCGGGCCGCCTGGGAAGATGGCGGGACCGGCTGGAAGGTGCCGGGGCCGCTTAGCTTGGACACGCCGAGGCCGGTTAGGAAGGTGCCGGGGCCGCCTGGGAGGTGCCGGGGCCGGCCAGGAAGATGCCGGGGCTGCCTAGCTTGGACACGCCGGAGCCGATTAGGAAGGTGCCGGGGCCGCCTAGCTTGGACACGTCGGGGCCGGTTAGGAAGGTGCCGAAGATGCCGGGGCCGGCTGGGAGGTGTCGACCTTTGGGGCCGTCGGTCTTGGAGCCATCGGTCATGGAGCCGTCGACCTTTGGGGCCGTCGGCCTTTGGAGGTGTCGGCCTTTGGGGCCGTCGGTCTTGGAAGTGTCGACCTTGGAGCCGTCGGTCATGCAGCCGTCGGCCTTTGAGGTGTCGGCCTTTGGGGCCGTCGGTCATGCAGCCGTCGGCCTTTGAGGTGTCGGCCATGGAGCCGTCGGCCTTGGAGGTATCGGCCTTTGGGGCCATCGGTCTTAGAGGTATCGGCCTTTGGGGCCGTCGGTCTTGGAGGTGTCGGCCATTGGGGCCATCGGCCTTGGAGCTGTCGGCTTTGGAGCTGTCGGTCATGGAGGTGTCGGCCTTTGGGGCCGTCGGTCTTGGAGGTGTTGGCCTTTAGGGCCGTCGGTCTTGGAGCCGTCGGTCTTGGAGGTGTCGACCTTTGGGGCCGTCGGTCTTGAAGCCGTCGATCTTGGAGGTATCGGCCTTTGGGGCCGTCGGCCTTTGGGGCCGTCGGTCTTGGAGGTATCGGCCTTTAGGGCTGTCGGCCTTGGAGGTGTCGGCCTTTGGAGCCGTCGATCTTGGAGCCGTCGGTCTTGGAGGTGTCGGCCCTTGGGGCCGTCGACCTTGAAGCCGTCGGTCTTGGAGGTGTCGGCCTTTGGGGCCGTCGGTCTTGGAGGTATCGGCCTTTGGAGCCGTCGGTCTTGGAGCCGTCGGCCTTGGAGGTGTCGGCCTTTGGGGCCGTCGGTCTTGGAGCCGTCGGTCTTGGAGTGTCGGCCTTTGGGGCCGTCGGTCTTGAAGCCGTCGGGGACGTTGAGGTCGAAGTGGGCCGTTCAAAATTTTTTATTCTCCATGGGGTCAACTGGCCCCATCAAATGCCCCCCACACTCCTTGAGCTTGCGTGCCCTACACCAGCTAAGCGAAAGGAGTGTAGAACTTCAAAAAAATTTTGGAGGCAAATTGATTACCTCACGCCCGCCACTCAAAGCAGCGTACGCTAACTTTTTGGAGAGATGCTCGCCAGTTAGCCATTGAGGCAAAGATAAAGCCGATGAGGCAAAGTTGAGGCCGTCGAGAACCTTTTGAACCCCGGAGGATGACCCGAGAGTCGCTGGGATTCGACCATGCTCGGGAGCCTTTAACCCCGGAGGGTGACCAGAGGGTGCTTGGGCCAGGCTCAGGTGCCTTTTTCTTTAAAGAAATTGGTCTCCTTCTATAGGGTTGATGACCTGCCCCTCAGGAAACTCTGTTGATTGGAATCCGCAGGTCTTGAGCTTGAGGGTGCCGACGCAGAGCCGGGCTTTGGTGCCGATGCGGAGCCGGTCTTTGGTGCCGACGCGGAGCCGGTCTTTGTTGCCGACGCGGAGCTGGTCTTTGGTGCCGACGCGGAGCCGATCTTTGTTGCCGACGCGGAGCCGGTCTTTGGTGCCGACGCGGAGCCGGTCTTTGTTGCCGACGCGGAGCCGATCTTTGTGCCTGGCTGGCCCAGGACTTTTTGATGCCAAAGCGAGGTTGGCCTTGGATGTTGATGCAAGGTAGGTCTTCCCTGCATGACATTTTTAAGTATTAATGAAAGAAAACCGTCTTAAGTGCAGTGTACTTAGCTCTTGTAGCGAGCGGATCACTAGCCCACTGGTGCAGCTATCATGGGCGATGTGAGAGGCTTGGGGTGCTGCTGAGTGGCCCCCGAGCGTTGCTTCTGCAGTTCATGAAATGCTACTTTCAAAGCTTGATCTTGCCGATTGAGGATGGCCAGCTGGTTAATCAAAGCAGCTGAAGTTGGCGATGAAGGAGGGCCAGGGAGAGAGAGACTGGTCTTTTGTCGCTCAGTGCGATGTGGATGCCCTCCAACACGATTGGTAAGAACCTCTGGCATGCGCATCACCACCATAGCTATCTTAAAGGGGACGGAAACTTATAGCTCAAGGAGACAGCGTTCTTTCCTTCAGCGCGTCCCCCCTTCCTGGCGCGCCAATCTAATGACGCTCAATCATCTCTCCTGGACGTCGGCAACGGAGGCTCTTCTTCACCAGGTTACCTGCAGAAAAGTCCCAGGACCGGAAGGGGGTCTCCGACGGGACCCTCCGACGCCCAAGTCAGCAATCGAGGTCACAGCAGAGAAGAAGCTCGAGAGAGCTCTTGGAAAGAGGAGAGATCTCAGAAGGACCGGAGTTTTCCTCTGAGTATTAGGGTATCAAGTGTGTAAACTTGCATTACCTGGTTCTCGAAGTGATTTACCCTTTTATAGGGGTTGACGCTGGTACGATCATGTGGGCTTTCGTGAAGTCAGGATGTCTGCTAAGCCCTTGCGTGAATCCGGGCTGGTTGGTGGGCTACGTCCCATCAGTTGTTGGGTAGGTGGGTCTTGTCCCATCACCGGCATGGCCGATGGGTTGTTGGATCTGGCGTTGTCAGGCGGCGCGCGTCAGAGAGGTGGCGCCCTGAACTGATGGGCCATGCTGGGGCTGATCTGGCGGGAACTGGGAAATCCCGACTTATCAGGGCCGAGCCGGGTCGACCCGAGATGGCTGGGGCCCATCCCGCTGGCAAGGCAGTGCCGGGACGGGGCCAAATCGATGGACTTGGAGGCGTCGGGGCCGAGTCGAACCGGCCAGGGGTGGCCTTGGCCGACTGAGCGAAACTGGAGACGCCGGGGCCGAGTTGGGCTGGCCGGGGATGGCCTTGGCCGATTCGGCGAAACTGGAGAGGCGGAGGAAGTGTCGGGACCGACTCGCTTGGAGAAGTAGAAGGCCGGCTAGGAAGATGCCGGGGCCGGCTGGGAGGTGCCGGGGCCGCCTAGCTTAGACACGTCGGGGCCGGTTAGGAAGGTGCCGGGGCCGCCTAGCTTGGACACACCGGGGCCGGTTAGGAAGGTGCCGGGGCCGCCTGGGAGGTGCCGGGACCGGCCAGGAAGATGCTGGGGCCGCCTAGCTTGGACACGCCGGGGCCGGTTAGGAAGGTGCCGAAACCGCCTAGCTTGGACACACCGGGGCCGGTTAGGAAGGTGCCGAAGATGCCGGGGCCGGCTGGGAGGTGTCGACCTTTGGGGCCGTCGGTCTTGGAGCCGTCGGTCATAGAGCTGTCGGCCTTTGGGGCCGTCGGCCTTGGAGCCGTCAATCTTGGAAGTGTCGGCCTTTGGGGTCGTCGATCTTTGAGTTGTCGGCCTTGGAGCCGTCTGTCTTGGAGCCGTCGGCCTTGGAGGTGTCGGCCTTTGGGGCTATCGGTCTTGAAGGTGTCGGCCTTTGGAACCGTCGGCCTTGGAGCTGTCGGTCTTGGAGGTGTCGGCCTTTGGAGCCGTCGGCCTTGGAGGTGTCGGCCTTTGGGGCCGTCGGTCTTGGAGGTGTCAGCCTTTGGGGCCGTCGATCTTGGAGCCGTCGGTCATGGAGGTATGGTCTTTGGAGCCGTCGGTCTTGAAGGTGTTGACCTTTGGGGCCGTCGATCTTTGAGGTGTCGGCCTTTGGGACCGTCGGTCTTAGAGTTGTCGGCCTTGGAGGTGTCGGCCTTGGAGGTGTCAGCTTTTGGGGCCGTCGGCCTTATAGAGGTATCGGCCTTTGGGGCCGTCGGTCTTGGAACCGTCGGCCTTGAAGGTGTCGGCCTTTGGGGCCATCGGCCTTGGAGCCGTCGGTCTTGGAGGTGTCGGCCTTTGGGACCATCGGTCTTAGAGGTGTCGGCCTTTGGAACCGTCGATCTTGGAGCCGTCGGTCTTGGAGCCGTTGGCCTTGAAGGTGTCGGCCTTTGGGGCCGTCGGTCTTAGAGCCGTCGGTCTTGGAGTGTCGGCTTTGGGGCCGTCGGTCTTGGAGCCGTCGGGGATGTTAAGGTCGAAGTAGGTCGTTCAAAAAATTTTTATTCTCCATGGGGTCAACTGGCCCCATCAGTTTACAAACCTCGGAATTTTCTTTTGGATCATTCATAACTCGTATCATGGATTTCACAGAAATTACATGAAAAAAGAAAAGAAATCGCAAAGGCACTAGCTTTAATATGACAATATCGATGACTTGAAGGACTGAAGTCATAGAAATTTCAAGAAGACTAAAAAGAAATGATCAAGACAAGCACAACCTTAAGATGGAAACATTAATGACTTACAGGACTCAAATAATTACAGATATCTATCGTGAAGTTAGGAGATCATATAAATTTCAAGAAATCCCAAAAGAAACTATCAGAGGCGTACTTGCTTTAAGATTACTGTTGCCGCCGGGATCCGTCCTCCGACTCGGGCGCGGTCGATCTCCAGGGAAGGGGGGCGGACCTGCACAAAAAGTCCTCGCGCGAGAGGCATTGGGGTTGGCTCTCCGCGGAAGACCCTCCGACGCTCAAGTCAGTGGAGAAGAAATCGGCGATCAACCAGATAATGGGAAGGTGGATCTCTCCGGGAGACCTCTCCGGGGACGACCAATCAAGAGCTCTAGAGGGCAAGAGCACCAACGAGCCGCCGAAGAGAGCCGTGAGGGTGAGAGCGCACGTATGAGTGTGCCAAAAAGATGCGTGTCTCTGCGTAAGGAGATGCGTACCTGAGGGAATCTGGGAGTGTCCAATTTAAAGACTGTCACCTGGACCTTGAGCGTCTTCTGGAAGGTTCAGAGGTTGTTAGAATACGAAGGTGGATAGAATTAGGCCGCTGTGGGGCCGTGGAATCCGTATCCTGTTTGTTAGGGGATCGATGGCTGGGAGAGCACCTTGATGTCTCAAGATCCGGTCGAGTAGACCTGGGGCAGTTATGATAGGCTCTAGGCCACGTCTCGACATGATTCCTTATCTAGGATATCATTCTGGTGAGCCTGGGCTCTCCTGCGTTAGATTCCGCGGAGGTAGGTATTAGGTTGTGGATCGCTTGATGAAGCCGGGTCATAGAGACTCGGGGGAAAGCGAGCTACGAGAGCTCGGAAAGGAGTCGAGCTAGGGAAGCCCGGAAGGAGCCGAGTTAGGGAAGCCCGGAAGGAGCCGAGCTTTGGAAGCCCGGAAGGAGCCGAGCTATGGAAGCCCGGAAAGGGGCCGAGCTAGGAAGCCCGGAAGGAGCCGAGCTAGGGAAGCCCGGAAGGAGCCGAGCTATGGAAGCCCGGAAAGGGGCCGAGCTAGGGAAGCCCGGAAAGGACCGAGCTAGGGAAGCCCGGAAAGGGGCCTAGCTAGGGAAGCCCAGAAGGAGCCGAGCTAGGGAAGCCCGGAAGGGCCGAGCTAGGGAAGCCCGAAAGGAGCCGAGCTAGGGAAGAGGTCGGCCTTAGCCGCCTCACACGGATATTAATGCAATGTCGATTTTACCCCCCAACACATGCCCTCCACTCCCTAGTTCAAAGCGTAGGTTCGGGCATAGGGAGTACAAGTTCAAATGGCGCATCCCAGATGGGACGTCTTAGTTTAGACAGCTCATGCAATGATGCCCTAATTAATGCGACAGGGCCATACTGCCTTCGGGGCTAAGGCTCCTCCGAGAGTGACGGTTGGGATTATGCCACGTCGTGAATCCCGATCGATCGGGCATTTGTCGAGGCGATTCTGGATGCCTCGGGCGAGACGCCCTATCTCCTCCAGGAGGCTCCCTTAGTGGGGAAGCAAAGCGATAGACGTACCATATATATATGTGCACGTTCGCAGCATCCTCTCATCTTGTTTTTTGAAAAATTTGGCCTTTCATCCTCCTCGATTCTCATCGTCCCGCCTGGTGTTTCTTCTCTCAATCGAGATGGCGATGAGCCCCGATGATGTGATTTCGGAGATGGTAGCTGAGGATTTGGGGAGAATTCATCAATGGTATGGCATGCCCTCAGATGTCGTTCTGCGGGCGCCGGAGTCCGAGGATAGGGTCTCACGAGATCTGGAGTCCGAGGTCTTCATTTATGAAGACAGTTTGAAGGCGGGCTTTCGTTTCCCTCTCCATCCTCTGGTGAAGGAGATAATGACCCACTACAACATCTGCCCGGCGATGGTGGCCCCAAACAGTTGGCGGAACATCATCGGATTTATTTCAATATGCCACCAGATTCAGATTGTCGCCACTCTTCCCCTTTTTCGCGCCTGCTACCATCTGATACCTGGGAGGAAATCAGAGTGGCCGTACATCGGACCCCGGAGGTCCTTCAACGTCATTGTGGATAAGCCATCTTCCATCAAGGGATGGAAGAGCCAGTTCGTTATTGCAGAGGGGAACATTGGATCCGGCTTCCCTCGGAAATGGGGAAACTTTGCTAGGGATGCGGAGACGCATCCAGTTTTGTCAGCGCAGGAGGAAAGGGATTTGGACGTCCTTCGCAATGGCCGAGTGTTTTCGGCTAACGACCTGCTATCGGAGGGGCCCTCTTCGCAGCAGGGCTCAGCCCCCTGGACCCGCAAGGTGAATTTCCTCTTTAAATTTTTTGCTGCGCGTTTTCTCGATGAATGTGCTTGGATCTGATCGTGTATGTTTTGTTCCTTCAGCCAAGAGGTCGGCTTTGACAAGCCTCTCCAAGAGGAAGAGAGGAAAGCGCCCCGGGGAGAGTAGTGGCGCGGATAGTGACAGGCCCGAGAAAAGGGCCCATATCTCCGCAAGAAGCTCGCCGGATACCGGAGCGGTCGCGGCAGGAACGTCGGGGGTGAAGGAGGATCCGGGGAGAACGGTTGTGGCCCCCGGCCCTCTTGTGTTGGAGATATCGGACAGCTCGGACGAGGCTCCGTTGGCTCGTCCGACCGCGTCCCCCCTGAAAGAGGAACCAGCGCGGATTTGGGAGAGGCGGTTGTTGCTGAGGAGCCTGCTGTCCCCGCGGGATCGCCATCGGCTCCAGTAGGAGAGGGAGATGGGACGGCTGCAGCCGAAGAGGTTCAGGGAGAGCCCACTCTTGGTCTCTCTGCAGGGGAGTCCGGTAGTAGCGAGGTTGGACCGCCCTCGATGGATCAAGAAGCGGGTCAGACCGAGGCTTCGGGGGAGCCTACGGAGGAGATGCAGGTGGCGGTAACCGGAAAGGATGCGTCGGAGGAGGGGACGCAGCAAGGTGGGAGTCCCGCATTGGGAGCTCCCTCGAAAAAGATCTTGGGGAGGCTGGCGCTTGGGCTAGCCGAATTATCCGAAGAAGTCCAAGCCAGGGCCTTGATGGAGGAGGTTGGGAAGTTGGGGACCTCTCAGACGGAGGTCGCCCAGGTCGGTCCCTCAGGCGGGGATGGTCAGCCCAGCAGTTCAAGCGCTGGTGTTGAGGAGGCGTTTTCCGCCTTAATAAGGTCGGCCTTGTATCCGGGTGCAGATCCTTCGGCGGACAAGTTCGCAGACTTGGAGCTGGTCGATGCTGCGTTCGGTCAGCAAGGCGTGGCCGAGAGTATCCATCTCCTTCCCGACATCGATAATACGACCCTGATGAGGATGACTCGGGCCTATGCCTCGCGGGTAAGTTATTTCTTCTGTGCGGTAGATGTTCCCTGAGTGACCCCATCGTGGGTTTTTATTCATCTTTTGTCTTGCAGAGCGTTTTGCTTTCTCGGCGATGTGCTGGCGTCTGAGTTTGGCGACGGGGCCAGCATTCAGGCCAGGAGGGATAATGTCGAGCTTCAATCACGACTGAAGGTGTCTGAGAAGTTCGAAGAGCTTATGGATATGACTGATAGGAGCATGAAGGGAATAAGGGCGGCACACCAGGTCGCCCTGCCGAGGTGTCCAAGTAAAAGCGCAGGGTGGAGGAGTTGCAGGAACTCCTGGCGAAGAATGACAACGCATGCTTGGAGCTGGCCAGAATCGAGTCGAAACATTCCGCGGAGGTGAAGGCGATGCAGAGAGAACATAGCGAGAGTATGGGTCGACTGGGGAAGGAAGCTGCCGACGAGAGGAAGCGTTTGACTAGGATGCTCGAGAAGGTGGAAGAGCGACTGAAGCGCCGTGACAGCGAAATTGCCCACTTGAGGGAGGGCGCTAAATGGCAACAAGGGGTGATAGCTCGAGTGAACAACGAACTGTCCCAAGCCTAGGAGGAAATTGGAGCCAAACAGTCGAGGATCAGCAATCTGCAGGAGAGAGTCAAGCTGGTCGGGGCTGATAGGACAAGAGCCAAGGGCGAGGCTGAGGAATTGGCCAAGAGGTTGGCCAGACGAGAGGAGGAGGTACGATCTCATTTCCTCCCCCTTCTTAGCTTTTTCTATTGGTTTCTTGTGATGCCGACTTACTTTGGCTTTTTCAGATGGCGAAGTTGGAGTTGGAGGTTCGGGCTCTTCAAGGCGAGCTTGCGTCTAGCCGCAACAAGAGCTCAGAATTCGAGACGCGGGCCGACAAGTTCGAGGGGCAAAATATCATTATGCGGGCCCAAGTCGTAGAGGCTGGGAAACTGGCTGCTGAGGCCAACATGCAGCTCGCCATACTCAAGGGGAGGCAGGATGCTATCAGTGTCGGCGCCTTCCAACTTGGGCAGTAGGAATGCAAAGAGAAGATATCCAGCGAGCATCCGAAATGGGATCTCTCTTTTCTGGATGCTGAAACTCCTGATGAGGGTGAGTCCGAGGGGGAAGAAGAGGACGAATATGTTGACGTCTCAGATACTGACCCTGGTGTTGTCCCGGGTTCTGGCGAAGCCGTGATTTCTGAGGGGCGGTCTCAAACTGCCGTTGAAGGGGCGAAGGTGTTGGAGAGGGGCGAGCCTAGTCACACTTCCGTGGATGCAACCGAGAGCTCCTCCAAAACCGATGTGGTTCCCGGCCCTTAGAGGCCATTCTTGTATTTTGTCTTTTAGAAGCCTGTCTGTCGCTTCTTAGTAAAAGAGTTTTTCGTTTCCATCTAAATGCCTTTCTTGCGTGGCTTCGTTGTCGTCTAGTCTCGCCTCAATCGTGAGCGACTTATGGCTCGCTGATACTCTTAGGTCATCCTCATTCCGGATTGAAGGAATGTATCGGTTTGGCCCAAAGCAGGGCGGCAGCCTTGACCGGCGAATTGGGAAGTGGTCTGGTCCGGTTGGTGTGGACCGACCGACAGAACAGATCTGTTAAGGCCGTTAGGCGAGATAGGTCGATCGGGGCCGACGAGCAAAATAGGTCGGCTGGGACAGACGAACAAGATAGGTCGGCTGGGGCCGACAAGCGAAATAGATCGGCTGGGGCCGACGGGTAAAATAGGTTGGCTGGGGCCAACGAGCAAAAATAGGTCGGCTGGGGCTGATAAAAAGATAGGTCGGCTGGGGCCGACGAACAAGATAGATCGGCTGGGGCCGACGGGTAAAATAGGCCGGCTGGGGCCGATGAAGATAGGCCTTCGCGCTTTTTGCCTTTCTGCCAACGCCCTGCCGTTCTGCAGGTGATTCGGTTTTTATTTCACCAGAATTGATGATACGGCGTTGCGGGGAACATAAGGCTGCACCAGAGCTTTCCGGAAGGTGCTCTTTTCCCATGCAGGTCATTTTGACGTACTGCGCACGCAATCGTTCACTATTGGAGGACGTTATTTTCGAAGGACGATATTCTGAGCCCGCCAGTTCCCGTAACGCCAGTGGACGATTCTCGGCATTTAATGATCGCGATTCGGAATCAAGGTGAAATCATCACATGTGTCTCGATTTGGGTGGTGGGCTCGGCGCGCAATGGGCGTTGCGCCTATCCTGAGGGGCCGCATGGATGTACAAGCCAGATGCACAAATCTCGGGGCTTACAACTTGGGTAGCTTTTCCCGGCTCATTTCTGCCTATAAAAAGGGGAAAATGGGGGTCATGTTTGGTCATCCCCAAAGTTTCTTTTCCATCAGAGCTTTCATCATGCTCATTTTTCTGTTGTTGGGAGTGAGAGAACCGAGCTTTTCTCTTACAAGCCTTTCGCCTCCGGATAGTTGGGGCGGCGAAGAGCTGCTGAAGAGTGGCTCACCCTGAGGGGATGAGTCCCGGAGATCACATGGGGAGCGCACATAGAGGGCGCAGAGATCACACGGGGAGCGCATATATACCCTTCCCGTGTGACCTTTGTGGCCTGTTACGGGGGCTTACGGTAGGAAGTGTATCGACACCCCATAGCACGCACAGATTCTCCCTCTTTCGCTGGCCTGGATTCCTATCCCTTCTCTGAGGGGAATCCTTGCCACGGGCGGAGAATATGGGAGCAACCGGGGTCCGATGGTCCCCGAGCCTCTCGGTCGGGCGGCGGCCTGCGATCCAACACCTCCTCCCAGGGGGGCGGCTGGTTCGTCCGAATCCTCAGAATCAGCATCCACGGGCCGTGCCACCTTCTGAATCTCTTCATTCGGTGGGAGCCGTGGAGGGTCAGCTTTATCGACCGTCCAAGCGGGCTGACCGTTTCGTGGTTTGCCTGATTTGTCGATCCGGACGTCGGAGCATCACGGTTGCCTAGGTCTGCTTTGGAGCAGTTGCCCGAGTTTTATATGTCTTTATTTTATGCATTTCAATGTTCTTGTAACGCCTCTAAGGCATTTGTAACCGATCTCGACGGCAATAAAGAGAGTTATGTTTCGTTTTTCAATCTCTATCTTTTTTGTGCCGAATTCGTTGTCATTGTTGTTTGTGGGGTACAAAGGCGTCCCGCTTATCATTGGATGAGGATCCCGTGCCATCCGAACTAACTGAGGTTCGCGAGCGACGGTTCAGGGATCATTCGGCGAAATACGTTCCTTACTTCGGTCCGAAGCTTGGAATTTTCGCGTCTCGCTCTTATCGGAGCTCGAATGTTCGTGGGTCGGCCTTGCCGAAGTTTAGGGAATCTGTGCTTTTTCCCGTAGTGGTTCAGGGAACCTGTTGCCCGGCCCATCCGAGGTTCGGAGAAATTATCGCTCGGCCCAGCCGAGATTCGGAGAACTTGCAGCTCGGCCTAGCCGAGGTTCGATAGTTTACTTGGCCCTGTCAAGGTTCGAAGAATATTTTACTTGGCCCTGCCAAGGTTCAGAGAATTTTAGCTCGGCCCTGCCGAGGTTCGGAGAAATTATCGCTCGGCCCAGCCGAGATTCGGAGAACTTGCAGCTCGGCCCAGCCGAGGTTCGGAGAATATTTTACTTGGCCCTGCCAAGGTTCGAGAATTTTAGCTCGGCCCTGCCGAGGTTCAAAGAAATTATCGCTCGGCCCAGCCGAGATTCGGAGAATATTTTACTTGGCCCTGCCAAGGTTCGGAGAAACTATCGCTCGGCCCAGCCGAGGTTCGGAGGTATCGGCTCAAGGGAGCGATTCAGTCGTCATTGTGGGCCATGGTGCTATGTTTATGCGGCGCTTGGCGATGGGCGCCAGGTCGGTACGAGCTAGTATATTGTCACGCTTTTTGCTTAGTGACGCTACTCTTCCCGAGGGGGCAGGTTATTGGCCGGATGCCGAACTTCTTCCCTCTGTTCTTCCCAAAAAAGGGAGCTTGGGGAAATGCCGTATGCATTTATTACTAGGGGCGGCAGATCGGAAGGTAGTCTATTCGGGGGAATTCCCGATCAGTCAGTCCACACTTACCGATCTTACTCGGGATGGGGTGTGGTACCTCGGATTTTGTAGCCTTTGAATGACGACACATGGCAAGCTCTTACGGGTCGGCGGCTATGGCGCGACCGACTGAGATACCCGTCCAGCGAGTATAAATATGACCGAGGGGTATCGGTCTCAGCCATCCCTCGGTTTAAGTTCTGAAACAATGGCCTTCCCAGGACGATCATCTAGTGAGTTGCGCGCCTCACTCATCGGCCTGCTTCAATCGAGGGGAGGCGTACCTCCATTACCGTCGACGGATTGGGCCTGGCGTCGGCCCTCGCGAGTAACCAGCAGCTTGCGAGGGTCGCAGAGGAATATATGGACATCACGACCAAGGAGGTGGAGGCCCTGCGCCGGGTGATAGACCGGCAGAGGGAGGAGGTTGAATCGCTACGTCAGCAGGTTGCTGATCTCACCGAGCGCCTGAGGGCCTGCTGGCGTCTGGAAGCGACTCCGACCCTTGACTTAGGCCTCGGCTATTTTTATTTTGTGCTTCCGCTTTTCTTGCCTCTCTTTTCATGTGCTCCCCTCCTCTTGGACTAATACAAAGAGGCTATGTTCAGATAATCTTTCTTTTCGAGAGTCTTCTTTTAAACATGTCATTCGCGTAATAGTTAGGGAGTCGGCGTGGTTCCACTGGTTCACGCGTCGAAGTAGGTGCTTTGATCGATGGGTTATAGGGGCGTTACCCGAAGATTTTAGCAGAGGGGGTATTCCTTGGCTTCGCTCGGGGCTTTTGGCCGACTACGCGGGGCTTAAGGGGCCCTTCCTTTTGTGTGTCAACGGTTTTTTGCCCAGCGTGCTTCGTTTTAAGCCGGCGGGATTTTCGGGGGCTATTTGGAAGTCCCTCGTTCTTGATCGGGGCCTACGTACCTCGGCTTTCAGCCGGCGTTTTAACCCGAAGAAATTTTTACTCAGCCTTACTGAGGTTCAGAGAGCATTTTACTTGGCCCTGCCAAGGTTCGGAGAATTTGTTGCTCGGCCTAGCCGAGGTTCGGAGAATATTTTACTTGGCCCTGCCAAGGTTCGGAGAATTTGTTGCTCGGCCCTACCGAGGTTCGGAGAATATTTTACTTGGCCCTGCCAAGGTTCGGAGAATTTGTTGCTCGGCCCTGCCGAGGTTCGGAGAATATTTTACTTGGCCCTGCCAAGGTTCGGAGAATTTGTTGCTCGGCCCAGCCGAGGTTCGGAGAATATTTTACTTGGCCCTGCCAAGGTTCGAGAATTTGTTGCTCGGCCCTGCCGAGGTTCGGAGAATATTTTACTTGGCCCTGCCAAGGTTCGGAGAATTTGTTGCTCGGCCCTGCCAAGGTTCGGAGAATATTTTACTTGGCCCTGCCAAGGTTCGGAGAATTTGTTGCTCGGCCCTGCCGAGGTTCGGAGAATATTTTACTTGGCCCTGCCAAGGTTCGGAGAATTTGTTGCTCGGCCTGCCGAGGTTCGGAGAATATTTTACTTGGCCCTGCCAAGGTTCGGAGAATTTGTTGCTCGGCCCTGCCGAGGTTCGGAGAATATTTTACTTGGCCCTGCCAAGGTTCGGAGAATTTGTTGCTCGGCCCTGCCGAGGTTCGGAGAATATTTTACTTGGCCCTGCCAAGGTTCGGAGAATTTGTTGCTCGGCCCTGCCAAGGTTCGGAGAATTTGTTGCTCGGCCCTGCCGAGGTTCGGAGAATATTTTACTTGGCCCTGCCAAGGTTCAGAGAATTCTGTCCAGACAAGAACTCGGTCGTGCCGAGGATTGGTAAGCAGCATCTGTTTCTTTTTGCAATTTTGGTGATGTAGTGCATAATGATTTGCATTGAGGAAAATGTGCCGACAGGAGATATAATGAGGCATATGAAAATAAATTTAAAGAGGACGTACCCTATTGATAATATTTTCGGAGATTGTCCGAATTCCACGTCCGGGGAATGGATTTCCCATCCAGATCTTGTAGCTTGTAGGTCCCTGGTCCGATGATCTCCGCTACTTGGTACGGGCCCTCCCAGTTTGGCGCCAGCTTTCCTTGTTCCAGCGGTTTGGAAACAGAGGCCTTTCGGAGGACAAGGTCGCCGGGTAGGAAGGCCTTCCCTTGATTCTGAAGCGTGGTAACGGGCCACCCTTTGTTGATAAGCAGCCACCCACCCTTTGTTGATATTCTGATCCGGGCCTTCTCTCTAATTTCCTCCACCAAGTCGAGGTTGGTGCGGAGTGTTCGTTGCTAGCTTCCTCTGAGTAGCTTTCCACCCGCAATGATGGGAGGCCGACTTCCACAGGGATAACGGCCTCTGTACCGAAAGCCATTCGGAATGGGGTTTCGCCTGTCGGGATTCTTGGGGTTGTGCGGTAGGCCCATAAGACATGATGTAGCTCATCCGCCCACCTGCCTTGGGCTCTGGAGAGGCGAGCTTTGATTCCCTGGAGGAGGGTTCTGTTGGTCACTTCGGCCGCTCCGTTGGCTTGTGGGTGCCCGACCGAAGTAAGGTGGTGACGGATTCCGTATTCCTCACAGAACTGGCGAAATTTGGAGTTGTCAAACTGCTTGCCGTTATCGGTGATTATAGTATGCGGGAGGCCGAATCGGCAGATGATGGACCTCCACACAAAGTCTCTGGCCCGTGCCTCGGTAATTTGTGCAACCGCTTCCGCTTCGACCCATTTGGTGAAGTAGTCGATGGCGACAAATAGAAATTTCCGCTGTCCTGTGGCAAGCGGGAATGGGCCGAGGATGTCCATCCCCCATTTGGCAAAGGGCCAAGCGGAGGATATGGAAACTAGCTCGGCGGAAGGGAGCCTTTGGATGCTCGAATGCCTCTGGCAGGGGTCGCAGGCTCGGACTAGGTCGTCCGCGTCTTTCTGCATGGTCGGCCAGTAGTAGCCTTGTCGTAGCACTTTGTGGCATAGGGACCGGCTTCCCAGATGGTTGCCGCAAATCCCTTCATGTACCTCGCGCAGAGCATAATCTGCTTCGGATGGGCGAAGGCATCTAAGCAGCGGCATGGAAAAAGACCGCTTGTAAAGCTGGTTGTCAATCAATACGTAGTGAGTGGCCTGCAGCTTCAGCTTTCTAGCCTCTCTTCGGTCGGACGGAAGCGACCCTTCTTTGAGATATTTGAGGATAGGGTCGAACCAGATGGTTCGGCCTCAACTTGCATTATTCGGTCGGCTTCCGCGATGCTGGGCTTTTCCAGAGTCTCCAGTGGAACTTTTGCTCGGCATCCATTGTTTCCGCGGTCGCCAGTCGGGAGAGTAGGTCGGCACGGGCATTCTCGGATCTGGGAATCTGAATAATTTCAAATTCGGAAAATGGGGAAGCAGTTCCGCACCTCCTGGAGATATCGAATCATGTTCGGCTCCCGGGCTTCAAACTCTCCCCGACATGGCCGGCTACCAGCTGAGAGTCGGTGAAGGCACTGAGCTTCTCCACCTTCAGTTGCGGGCGATTCGGAGACCGGCTAACAGGGCTTCGTACTCGGCTTCGTTGTTGGAGGCCGGGAAGGAGAATCGGACGCCATATTCAAAGGTTATCCCCTCAGGACTGGTAAGAACTAGACCCGCACCGGAGCGATGGGCATTAGATGACCCGTCGACGTGGAGGAGCCACCGGGCTCCAGCTTTTGGTTCTTCGGGGGAGTCTGGGGTAGAACCGTCCTCCGGGATGGTACACTCGAGGAGGAAGTCGGCCAGCACCTGGCTTTGATGGCTGGGCGAGGCTGGAAAATGTATGTCATGCTCGCTTAGCTCGACGGCCCATTTGGTCATTCTTCCCGATGTCTCGGACGGTGGACACCGCCTTGATGGGTTGGTCAGTCAGGACCGTCACGGAATGTGCTTGGAAAGTACGGCCGCAGCTTTCGAACTGAGGTGATTAAGGCCAACACCATCTTTTCAATTCTGCTGTACCTCGTCTCCGCATCGCGGAGCAGCCTGCTGACATAGTAGATCGGCTTTTGGACTTTGCCTTCTTCTTGATCAGCACCGAGCAGACTGCACCTTCCGAAACAGCCAGGTACAAGAATAGGGTCTCTCCTGGGGTCGGACTGCTGAGGAGCGGGGCGAGCCGAGGTACTTCTTGAGATCTTGAAATGACCTTTGGCATTCGGGAGTCCACTGGAAGTTTTTGGCCGATCGGAGAGTTTTGAAGAAGGGGAGGCATCTCTCGGCCGACCGCGCCACAAAGCGGTTTAGGGCCGCTATCCTCCCGGTTAGGCGCTGGACCTCTTTGACAGATGCCGGGGGCGCCATTTGTTGGAGAGCTTGAATCTTCTGGGGGTTGGCTTCGATACCTCGCTGGGAGACCATGAAGCCGAGGAACTTCCCCGAGTTGACGCCGAAGGCACATTTGGTCGGGTTGAGTCTCATCCCATATTGCGCAGCGTGGCAAAGCTCTCCGAGAGGTCCTCGACATGCGTGACGCCTCCTTGCTTTTAACCAGCATGTCGTCCACGTACACCTCCATATTCCGGCCGATTTGCTCCTTGAACACTTTGTTGACCAGCCTCTGGTAGGTGGCACCTGCATTTTTAAGACCAAAAGGCATAACGCGGTAACAGTAAGTACCTCGGTCGGTTATGAAGGCGGTCTTTTCTTCATCTTCAGGGGCCATTCGGATCTGATTGTAGCCGGAATAGGCGTCCATGAATGACAGCATCTGGTGGCCTGAGGTGGCGTCCACGAGCTGGTCGATCCGAGGGAGGGGGAAGCTGTCCTTCGGGCAGGCTTTGTTGAGGTCGGTGAAGTCGATGCAGATCTCCATTTGCCGTTCGACTTTTTCACCATGACGACATTTGACAGCCAGCTCGGGTAATTTACCTCTCGGACGAAATTGGCCTTGATGAGTTTGTCTACCTCTTCTTCAATGGCCTTTTGTCGCTCTGGGGCGAAGCTTCTCTTCTTCTGCTTAACGGCCTGTGCATCTCGTCCACATTGAGATGATGGACGAGAACCTCGGGGCTGATCCCTGGCATGTCGGAGGCGGACCAGGCGAAGATGTCAGCATTGCTTCGGAGGAACCGATCAATCTGTGCCGAGGCTCTCCTTTGAGCAGCGACCCGATTTTGATGGTTCGGTCGGGCGAGCTTCGTCCAGCGGTACCTCCTCCAATTCCTCTGCCGGTTCTCCCCTTGTTCGGCGAAGTCCTCGCGAGCGTCTAGCCCATCAACCTCGGCATTCTAGACTGAAGGCTTGTAACAAAGCATGCCGAGCCATGGCCTGACTTCCCCGAACAACTCCAACTCCTCGCTCGGTGGGAAACTTCATGGATAGATGCGGGATGGAGACAACTGCCTTGAGGGACATCAGACCGGCCTGCCGAATATTGCGTTGTATGGGGATCTGAGGTCGGTCACTAGGAAATCTGTCTGAACAATGGTCACAAGGGGCCAGGTTCCCGCGCGGACCGTCAGGGTGACGACCCCTTCCGGGACGATGACGTCGCCTGTGAATCCCATCAAGGTGGAATCCACGGCTCGAAGGTTTTCCATGAGTAATTTCATCCTGGCAAACACACCGAGGTACAAAACATTTACCGAACTTCCACTATCAACTAGGATTCGGCTTACATCATAGTTGTTCAAATTAAGGGATACAACTAGTGCGTCATCATGGGGGAGCTGTATCCCAAGAAGATCATCATCGGAGAAGGAGAGTTCGCCCGTCCGTGCCTTCTTTGGCGATCATCACCGTCGCCCTGGGGCTCGATCCGCCGGCCTCTTCAATCATGTTAATGCGGCCAATCACGGGCGGATTTGGTGGAGGAGGTTGTTGAAGCTCGGGCTGGCGGTCACCTCCTTGTGTTGTGGCTCGGGCGCCCTCCTGAACTGATCCAGTCGTCCCCGCCGAATCAGCCTCTCAATTTCATTCTTCAGCTGCCAGCATTCTTCAGTGTCGTGGCCGTGCTCCCTATGGTAGCGGCAGTACTTGGCGGGATCTCTTCGGGTCGGGTTCCCTCGGAGAGGTACTGGCCGGGGAAGCTGGCGCTCTATCTCCATAAGGATTTGCGCCCGGGGCACAGTCAGCGGAGTATAGCGATCAAATCGCCTGGGAGGACTCCGGGAGCGATTCCTTGGCGGCAGCGGAGGGACTCTCTGGCGGCGAGGCGGACTTGGCCGCCGGCGGGACGGTGCCTGTCGGGGACTTTGGGCTCCTTGCTTCTTTGCCTGCTCAGCGCGGGCAATTCTCCGCGATTCCTCGACCCTAGCGTACTTGTCCGCCAGGGCCATCATATCAGATAGGCTGGGGGGTAGCTGACCTCCATTGCCAGGTAGAAGTCGCTCTCCTTCGAAACTCCCCCCGCCAGGCGGACATAGCCACCTCATGATTAAGGTGGTCCACCTCCAACATGGCCTTATTGAAACGGCCAAGGTAATTCCTCAAGGACTCCCCCTCTCTCTGCTTGACTTCGGAGAGGGAGTCGGATCTTCGTCGGTGGCGGCGGCTGCTGACGAACTGGCCAATAAAAAGGTGGCTCAGCTCGTCGAATGAATCAATGGAACCCGGCTTCAAGGCATTGAACCAGGTTCGGGCGGATCCTCTGAGGGTGGAGGGGAAGGCGCGGCAGAGGACCGCATCAGATGCTCCGTGGAACATCATTATTGACCGGAAGCTGCTGAGATGGTCGTCCGGGTCAGAAGAGCCGTGATAGGGTTCGACGGCTGGTAACTTGACATGGGAGGGAATCACTTCCTCCATGATCCCCTTAGAGAAAGGGATGCCCTGCTCCTTGGGCTGGGGCGGATGGGCCTGCTTGGCGGCGTCCAGCTCCTGACGCATCTCCTGGATCTGACGACGGATCTCCTCTTCGCCGGTCAGAGGAGGAGCTGGGCGTGAGAATCGCAAGGATGGCGTCGAATCATGGTGAGATGTCACCGGGGAGAGGAGCGGGCTCGCCGAGATCTGGGAGGATCTCTATCATAACCGCCTCGCGGGACTGGTTTGTCCCCTCTGGGCCGATGTGGGGGATCCGCGGATTCGTGCGGATCAGAGGAGGAGGTCGCCGGCGAAGAAGGAATCGCCGCCTCCTTCTGAAGGTGCGAAGCAGGAGGAGCTGCAAGGCGCTCCTGAACCAGGTGGGTAAGGGCCTGGACTTGTTGGACCAGTATAGCGAACTGGTCCTGGGTCACCGGGATGCAGGCGGTGACGGGGTTTCGACTGGTGGTTGCGGCGCTACACCGCTCGTCGGATCAGGCCTCTGGGAAGCGACCTGATCTTGGGCTTCAGAGGTTGCTCTCCTCCGGTTGGCCATTGGAGAGGTTCTTCTCCGGATTTAGATCCTTGTCTCCTTTTTCAAGTTTTAATGGGACTTGAGGCCCTTCCCTCTAGCGCCAATCTGTTGCCGCCGGGATCCGTCCTCCGACTCGGGCGCGGTCGATCTCCAGGGAAGGGGGGCGGACCTGCACAAAAAGTCCTCACGCGAGAGGCGTTGGGGGTGGCCCTCCGCGGAAGACCCTCCGACGCTCAAGTCAGTGGAGAAGAAATCGGCGATCAACCAGATAATGGGAGGTGGATCTCTCCGGGAGACCTCTCCGGGGGCGGCCAATCGGAGCTCTAGAGGGCAAGAGCACCGACGAGCCGGGAGAGCGGAGGTGAGAGCGCACGTATGAGTGTGCTGCGTGTGCGTAAGAGTGCGTACCTGAGGGAATCTGGAGTGTCCAATTTATAGACTGTCACCTGGACCTTGAGCGTCTTCTGGAAGGTTCAGAGGTTGTTAGATACGGAGGTGGATAGAATCAGGCCGTTGTGGGGCCGTGGAATCCGTATCCTGTTTGTTAGGGGATCGACGGAGAGCTCCTTGATGTCTCGAGATCTGGTTGAGTAGGCCTGGGGTTATGATAGGCTCTAGGCCACGTCTCGACATGATTCCTTGTCTAGGATATCGTTCTGGTAGCCTGGGCTCTCCTGCGTCAGGTTCCGCGGAGGTAGGTATTAGGTGTGGATCGCTTGATGAAGCCGGGTATAGAGACTCGGGGGAAGCGAGCTACGAGAGCTCAAGAAGGAGTTGAGCTAGGGAAGCCCGGAAGGAGCCGAGATAGGGAAGCCCGGAAAGGGGCCGAGCTAGGGAAGCCCGGAAGGAGCCGAGCTAGGAAGCCCGGAAGGGCCGAGCTAGGGAAGCCCGGAAGGGCCGAGCTAGGGAAGCCCAGAAAGGGGCCGAGCTATGGAAGCCCGGAAGGAGCCGAGCTAGAGAAGCCCGGAAGGAGCCGAGCTAGGGAAGCCCGGAAGAAACCAAGCTAGGAAAAAGGTCGGCCTTAGCCGTCTCGTACGGATATTAATGCAATATCGATTTTACCCACCCCCCCCCCCCCACAATTACAATATCGATGATTTGTGGAACTGAATTCTGAAGTAATAGCAAATAACTATGGGAAAACATAGAAATTTCAAGAAAACCCAAAAGAAACCAGCAAAGGGATACTAGCTTTAAGATAATATTATTAATAACTTTATAGGACCGAAATAATTGCAAATATGTGTGTCGAAATTAGAAAATCGTAAAAAGTACAAGAAAACCCTATAAAGATATAGCATCAAAGTAATTCGAGAGATCAACGCGTCTGTCGAACTTTATTGACCTCCAATTCGAAAATCAAGAGAGGGAGAGAAAAGATGTTAAATTTTAACGGATTATTACGAGCAACCTTCCAAAGAATAAATCTAATGGCTGTCGTCGGATTCTTGGAGGAAAGGAAAGAAGAAAGTTCTTGAAAGAAAACCTCCAACCAAAATCAAGAAACAAATAAATTCTGCCAGAATTAAACCTTAGAGTTCTTTCAAGATTTGGTGCGGCTGGAGTTTTCGAGGAAGAGAAATTGGGGGAGTTCCGAGCGATGAAGACGAGAGTACTGGCTGGCCAACAACGGCGCTATCGTGGCCGATCGAAGCCGCTAGAGGAGAAGAGATGACGCCTTTTTCGATCAGAGCCGCCGAAACGGAGAAGAGGAGTAAGGGACGACTTCTTCTATCAAAACCGATCGAAGCCTTCGTCGCCCCTCCTCCCCGCTAGGCGGAGCTGGGATGCGAAAGGAGAGCAGCGAGTTTAAACGGGACCCATCGGACGGTCGTAAGGGAATGTGGGTATTTATAAGGGGTAAGGCGGTTCGTAGTTTGAATCTAACCGGGACAAAAAGGTTGAGCCGGGTTCAAATAGATTGAAATGGACCTAATTCTAACCGGCTTTAGTCTGGTCGCTGCTCGAGCCGGTTAAGCATAAACCTTCGGTTTGGCCACCATCATTTTTTATTTACTTTTAACTTACCTAGCTTCCCTTGAAGATCTAAATATTTGTGGGATTACACCTCAAAGATAGGCTACAAATGGAAAAAAAAAAGCCCTATTAGTATAATCATTACTGCTTCGTTAAACTAGTTAAATTGATATCTTATTTGTTACCCTTTTACCTTTTTTTTTTTTTCATAATAGCCTCCTTTAGAATCATGATTTAAGGTTGATATGATCATTACGAAGAACAAGACTTATTTCCTACCATAAAAGCTTATTTTAGACATACAAATTACTAATATACATGTCTTGATATACCTGAAAGAAAAGAAGCTCTAAACTTTTCTTCTCTAAATCATTCTCTTTACAAGTTCTTCGTAGAGAGATCCTTTTTTTTGCTTTAACTTATGAGAGTATTTCTCTTATAAAAAAAAAGTATATCTTATTTTTAAAAATCTCTTAAACCAACCTTAATACCCAATTGTCCATTCCTACCTCTTGTACATATTTATCATCAATAAAAGCTTAGGAGGCGGTCTTTTCCCTATCAATTATGATCAAAAACAAAATTTATCCTTGCTTCCAAAGTTGGTTTTCAAGGGTAGGTGAGACAATGAAGTTCACTGTAAGTTTTGTGGGTCTAATAAATCATCTTATATTCTAAATAATTTTTCTTAAAGAAAAATGAGCTATCCAACTAGTTTAAAATTAATTTTTTTATTTTTATTATTATACTTTTTTTATGTATGATTTATTGAGCCTACGTAGATGGAGAAGAAGATTAGATGTCCAAACAAGTTTTTCTCCTGCTAGAATGCCAACTATTATTCATCAATATCTTCACATGCAGGTGAAAAAGGGGAAGCGGCAAAGAAGATCAAAAGAAGAGATTTTGTGCACTAAAAAAGTTTTGGAGTTTGTCGGGCTCAAGTTTTTGAGATAATTAATACTAATAAAAAATATTTCATATTATTCTTTAGATTTAGAAACGATGAATTTCTTAGCTCTAAAGAATCTAATTTTACAATAATAATAATAACAATAAAGCTTGAAGTTCAAACTAGTTGCGAAATAGATTCATAATCATATGATTAACCTATAGTTTTATAGTGGTCATTAATTTACTACAACTCTTTCGTTTTATTTGGATTTGAGACATGTTATGTATGAAAACTTTATATTTAAGCAAAGTTCTTTAAAAACTTTATGCAGACAACGAAACAAGCCTTGATGTAATTATTTTTTGCTGAATTAAAAATGACGAGCATACAACATTAACATGAGATTTAACATGATCCATTGACATTGAGAGACATTCTAAAACTTCTTGTTAAGATGAGCTTATTGCATGCCACAAGTGTAAAAAGATCTAAATGGTGCACCTTTTACCATGTAAGCAATGCTATGGGGTTCCCTTTGTGCCTTTGCTAGACCTGTGCAAGTGATCTTACCATATAAGCCAGTCTTGGGAATGACCCTATCATGGCTGCAAGATGGGACCCTTAAAACGTACATTTGTTCTCCATGCCATCCTATAAATATCGTTCATCATCATCCAATATCTAATGTGGTTTTTTGGCACAATATCTAGACTTCATAAATTTACTTTTTCAATACTCTGTTTTGACGGCCTATGTACAAGTTTATTTTTTCAATGATCCAAGTAGAAAAGAAATTGAAGGACAAGTTGTATAAAATATTCAGTCGTTTGCATTAAAAAATTAAAAATATAAGTGCGTCAGAATTGTATAAGCGTCTGTTTCTCTTGATAAGAGAATGATTAGACTGCAAAATAATTTCAGTGTTTGGATTTTAATCCAACAATTTGCATACCTGATCCATGGTTTTGTTTTGTTTTTCAGTTTTAATCAAATTTTGCATTTCTATATACAAACTTTGATGGGGCTGAGAATTTTTGACTATTTGAAGTTGATCTCTATTACTCCAATATTAATGTTCACAGAACCAAATGCACTTGAGGAACTGGGGTTTTGTCATTGAGAAATTTGAAAGGAGTCTACTCCAACCATCCAATCTCCCAGCTCTAATTTGGGGTAGGTGGATACATGTTAACCCACTCCTAGTCACGCAACGAGGATAAGAACAAAGAATGATAGGACATTGATGAGAAGAGGTTTGGATCATAATGTTTGGGTGCTCTTTGGATTAAGAAGATTAGATTCCTATAGATATGCTTTTCCGGAGAATAAAAGTCCTTTTGAGAATCAAAAATTAATATCCTCTCTTTTTTTGTTATATTTTTACTTTTAAAGTTGAGTGTAATAAGATTTCGAAAATAGTTTGCCATGCTGGAATTTCAAATGCTGATCAGTTGACTCAAAAATTGATAAATCATATAATTATCTATTTAATTTAAATATTTTAAAGAGTTAATGATGATAAGATTCTTTAAAATACGTAATTTAATAATTAAATCAAAAATTCTAATAAATTAAGTATTTTATAATAATTACATTATCATTATCATTATTACTATTATTATAATAACTATTATTATTATTATACTTCTATTTATAACCCTTACAACCTTTATAATATTTATAATCTTATATTTAAGTAATTTTTTAAACTAAATATTTTTAAATAAAGTACATAGTTTCAAAATAATACTTAAGACAAAGAAGGAAGAACAGATGAACAAATAAAAAATATAAGGGAATCAGAATAATGATCACATGTAGATCATACTGAGATACAATCACAATCAAATCAGAAAAGAATCAAGTCTAAAAAAATTAGCAGCATAATCTATTTAAATGCTGTCAAAGCTACTTGTCAAATCATCTTAGAGAGAAAAGTCTGTAAAGGTAGAGGATACTACTGGATTGTGATAAGGTGTACTATCGCCATCTTCGACTTCACTTTGAAGATCCAAAGATTCAAAGAAAAGTAAGAAGTAGAGAAGCACAGTTTGCTCTAAGAAATACGAAGAAAGAAGGGAAGTTTATCGATCATCTTCCCAATGAGATTGTGCCGATCCATCTTTTATCTTTGTTACATTTTTAATTATTTTTAATTTATTCAATTACATTTTGTAATAGAATCCTAATTTTAATTAATATAAAATTTATTTTTCTGCACCTTTAAATTCATGTCCTTCATTTCTTTTTGCAAATAGATACTAGGGCTAAATAATAAATCCTAGTACCATATATTTTTTTATTTTACACTTATAATTTTTATTTATCTGATCTTTTAATTTTTTTTTTAAATAAAAATTTTGAAACATTCAACATATTATGTTTCTGTGGATTCGATCCGACTCTCATTTTCTATGAATTTTTAATTTTTTAAAAGAATCAATTAATTAAACTGGTAGCTATGGTATTTTAATTACAACATCGCAAGCCTATCAAAAATATATAGAAAAATATTCATTTCAAACAACCTTCTTAAATTAGGAAATTGGGGTTTTATTATTGAGAAATTTAAAATGAATCTATTTCAACCTTTTAATCTCCGAGCTCGGCTTGGTAAAGGAAGACAAATGTCAGCCCACTCCAGAGTCATAGGAACAAGAATAAGATATAGAACAGTAAGACATTGATGAAAAGACGTGTGGATCACGATGCCTCGGCGTTGTTTGGAATGAAAATAGGATATGTTTTATTTTTAAGAATAAAAGAGTTTTAAAAATTAAATTTTAATAGCTCTTTTTTTATTATTTTTATTTTTAAAATTGAATGAAAATAAGATTTTTAAAAATAATTTGTCGCACTTCACATAATGAAATTTCAAATGCCTTCAATTTACTCAAAACTGAATGAGAGCATTCGTTCAAATAACCTTTAAATAATAGGGTATGTCACGCTCCAGACCCAATATCAGGCTAGGATGACAACCCATCGCATGCTGGACACGCAAGCATCGTAAAAATTTTTCAACATAAACACCATTATATAATCAAGCCAAATACATCACAATACTAAAGTTTTGGGCTAACACCCTTACACACCACAATAATAAAGTCTGGGCATCAAGCCCTACACATATGTAATATTGGGGCTACAACAAATAATGGTCTTGTTTATTTAATAGAAGATCCATCACCCCACCAATCCATCTTCAACCTCGTGGCTCTGATAAAAACATTGTAAGAATTTTGTGAGCTTACACTCAGTAAGTAAACCATGTTATACAGTCAAATCATAGCATAGCAATCAATAAGCACATAAATGATTTGCATGCTAAACATTTCACAATTACTCAAACATGCAATGTAAGTAAACCCACTGTTTATACTCTCAATGGTAACTGTAAATGTGACCCACGGCCCTGCAATATCTCAATAGTGTACCAACAAGCATCCCCCTACTGAAAGGGTCAAGATACCAGGGTCACGCCATATATCCACCAGAACTACCTAGACCAACCAAGCCACATCCCTAGAAGTATCCACCTATACCATGCATCCAGATAAGGTGTGAAATAAACAAGCATCCTCTAGACCGTCCCCGCAGAACACGTCCTCTAGACGTGTGTGTGGTATGACATGATAAAGGAGAGCCGCGGCGACACATAACAGTACCTCACATCACATGCACTCATCATATCAATAACAACACATATTGCATAAACAGTGGATTATACTTACTGAACAATTGCATGTAATATATCACATCAATGTCATAATAACTGCATCTCTCATGCATAGCATCCACATATGAAATCATAGCACATAAACAGCCATGTATTCATAATATTCATCTACTTACAATTTAGCCAATAACAATTCTTCATGTCAATTTACAATTTAACGCATATCCTGAATAAATTATTTAATAAACTGATAACTGGCTTACTTACCTCAGTACGCAATCCAACAGGTATAAATCAGCTATCAGATGTCTGAGCACCTACAGGATCATTACACAATTAATTTATTAGAATACGAATATTAAAATGACCCTTAGGATTTCTACCCAAACTAGTTCACGGGCCCTACTTTGGGCTCGAATATCTCCCACTATACAACCCAATTGGGGAAGTAAAAATACCCCATGAAACTAGAATTCACCAAGATTCTAGCCATATAATTATTTTTCTAATCCCGGCCCGTTACGGGGCCCAAAATCCAGCCCAAATCCGCTCACTGCACGGCCCAAAAGGCCTGAACCGGCCGGCCCAGCCGGCCCGGTTCAATCTATCCCCTCCCGATCCCCTGTTTCACCGAACAGGGGACGGGGACATGGCCGGCGGCCGGGCCGCCGCCGGCCAAATTGAGGGCGGCCCGGCCGCCGGTGGCCGGGCCCCTCTCCCTCAATTTCTCCCTCTTCTCTAACTCCGCGCGGCACGGTGTGTGCCGGCGGCACGGCCGGCCACCATGGCCGGCCGGACCTCCACCGGACGCACGCCCGGCGCCGGTGGAGGCGACAGGCCAAGCTCGGGCCCGGCGAGGCGGCGAGCACGCCGCCGGGCCCGAACCAACCGGCGAAGCCGGCTTCCGCCACCGCGCGAGAGGAGGGCCAATTGGCCCTCCCTCTCCTCTCTCTCTCCACCACCACCCCGCCGGACGCCTCCCCCGGCGCCGGCGGGTCGCCGGCCAAGTATCAGGCCCGGCGCGGCGGCGAGCACGCCGCCGGGCCTGAACCAAGGGATCCGGCAGGCTCTCTCTCTGGCTCTCTGTCTCTCTCTCTCTGGCTCTCTCTCTCTCAGGTTCTCTCTGGACCCGGGATTACCTGATGGAGACTGATGCCAGGATGATGGAGGGAGTCCCCCTCCATCATATAAATAATCCCCCAGTGCAACACTTTGGTCAGGTNTGCGCAGCGCCTCGGATCGGGGGTTTCCCGAAAGACTAAACGCTTCACCTGGAGCGAAGCGTCAGTCCGGGGAACCCAACAGATAGGAGCTTGGTTCATCTGACCAAGCCTGGTTCATCTGAACCAAATCTGGTTCGTTTGAACTGGGTACTACATTCTCCCCTCCTTATAAAAATTTCGGCCTCGAAATTGGTATACTATAAATCTCAAAAGTCAACAATCTAAATAGATAATTCACCTTCAATTAATTGTGGATACATTTAATTTCTCCTCCATCTCCCAAGTAACCTCCCTCTCAGAGTGATTATTCCACTGAACTTTGACATAAAGGATGGTACGCTGCCTCAGAATCTGATCCTTGCGTCCACGATACGCACAGGATGTTCCTCATATGATAAATCCTTCCTCAACTGAATAGGCTCATAAACTATAATATGAATGGGGTCTGAAACATATTTCCTCAGCATAGAACATGGAATACATTGTGAACACCAAATAAGATCGGAGGCAGAGCTAAGCTGTATGCAACCTCCCCAACTCCATATCATAAGGAATACTATACCATCTCAGAACTTAATCCTTGCGGTCCACCATGTGCACAAAATGATCTTCATAGGTCAATTCTTTCTTAAACTAAATCGGTTCAAGTTCTAACATATAACGGGGTTAGAAATACACCTCCTCAGTCATAAAGATATGAAACACATTGAACACCCAAAGAGTAATGAAGACAGTGCTAAGCTATAAGCCGTTTCCTTTATTTTGATCAAAATCTCAATGGCCCAATGTATTGTGACCCAAATCACCTCTAACACCAATCTCATCACGTCATTAGTTAGTAAAACTTCCAAATGATCTTCAACCTGAATTTCAAATCTTTTTGTTTAACATCAACATACTTTTCTATTAACTCCGAGCTATATAAGCTGCTTTAATTAACGATACTTTCTCATTTGCTAAACCAGCTCAGTATCCAAAATTTTCTCTCTCACACTTCATCCAATAATTTTTTTTTTTTTTACACTTTACAACAAATGAATCCATTTGAATATTGGCCTAGTAATCATTAAAGTAAGCAATTTTTCTAAGGGTAAGAAGCTATACCAAGCACTTTCTAAATCCATCACACAGGCTCACAGTATCTCATAAAAATCTAATTGGTTCATGCAGATTGTCCATCTATTTGAGGGTGGAAGGCTGCGCATAAATTCAGCTTAATCCACTAAGCTTTATGAGGACATCATCAAATTAAAAGAGTGAGACAATTGGGTTCAGACTCAATTTACTCAGTTTACTACTAAACCAGAAACAATATTAAATTTTTATCCCGCTAAAATTTCATCCTCAAAATTAAACAAATTTTGTATCATTAAAGATACTCACTAGCAAACTTTTATTTCATTCCCAAGTACCCAAATGACATGTCCAACTTTCAAAATTAATTTAATCTTTCTACCAAATAAAAATAATTTCCTTAAGAAGTATTTCTTTCCTGTCATCTTTTTTTTTTTAATACCTTAACTTCTCACACCACAATCATCATAATATCATAGAGTCCATCACATGTATTCACATGTATGTCATCCATTCTTAAGGTTAATAACCTATATCAATTACTGTTAATTCCTCGATAAGACAGTTCCAAGTTCTTTTGAATTAAGTATAAGATAGTTTCCTTCCAATGCTCTCTCAACTCATAAATAGTTGAATGTGCCATTAATCATTACGACACTTATTTTAATCATCATAACATACTTGGTTTCACTCTTGAATACTTCAAGCTAACATCAATGAACATTATGCAATTATTTAGGATATCTTTCATAATTATCATAATCAACTAATTTAATTTCTTTGAATAATAGTGTCATCATTAATCATCAGTATGATTAATTTATCTCTTCATATTATCAATAATACCACCATAACTAATCAATTTCTCTTGAATAGGTCCGTATATCCTCAATAAATAATGTAATTTAAATGATTCAAATTCTTGAATCGATTATTTTATTACCAATGACTATCAAAATCACCTATAGATTATGCAATGACTAATGCCATAACATGACCAACTAATTTAAACCCTTCATATAACTCAAAGTGACTTCACTAATCTAGCTCAGATGGATACAAGACTTATAAGGTCAATAAAGATTGAAAATGCACCTACCATCCGAAAGATATAATTGGAAGTTATAGCAATCTCTCTATGACTTGAAAGTGATAATAGATGTACCCTTAACCATAATCCATAACTGATAATAAAATCATCTCCCTCCTATTTTCTTAACAATAATTATGCCACTTATGGCTGATTGATAATTTATCCATCCTGGAGAAAGATATCTACTTAGGAACTATGAAAAGGTACAATAAGTATGCACGATAATTTAATGAATATATATCTTGATTTAGAAATCTATTAACAGATGAAAATCCCCATGAAATTCTTTATCAGTGAGTTTATCTATTCTTATTACTGCTAAAATCTTTCACTGTCTAGCATCAAAATATTTGATCATTTATAGCCAAAATCAGTTCTAAGGATTAATAGAGTCTACTGCTCTCAAAACCTTAAACAGTAATTGTCTCAGAATTTAAAATTTTATATTCTTCCTAAATGGTCCATCAAGATATAATATACAGTCAACTATTTCATTAGCATCAGTATCAACCATCTCCATATAGTAAATTAACAATCAGTCTTGAACAAGCAATATCCATACTAAAAGTTTCTTAGTAAAAATTCACTATATGTACTTATCCATCCAGACTCAAATTCAGAAAGTACTCAATTGTGATTGATCAAAAACATATAATTAACTATTTCGTTCCCAAATATCATCAATATTAATCATCCATATAACCAGCAGATTAGCTCATAATCTTGAACTTACAATATTAACAATGTAAGTTCTACAAATAAAAATTCGATATATACATCCACATTCAAATTTAGATTTACTACCTCAAATCCATATATCAACTCACTTGCAATATGGACATAATGATGTTCTTAGTCATATTAGTCATCAATTGTAATTTTTCACTACTAGTTTATTCCATATATTCATCTATCTTTTATTGCATATCCAATTAAAGTTTCATCTACCTATATTATTTAAAGGTCTGAAACTGCTACGAGTCATTTCCAACAAGTTTGACAGAGCTAAAACCTCTAGAAGCCCCTTGACCTCCCCACTGATCAAGGCTACCAGCCAGGGAGCCCACAATATCATTGGCTTGCGATGGTTCATTCTTAATCCCTATCAAATTTGTAATTCAATTAATATCTTGATATGGTTCATTCTTAATCCCTATCAAATTTGTAATTCAATTAATATCTTGATAAACTTTAAATTTCAAGCTTCCAAAGCATAATTCATGAATTCCTTGAAAGTCATAATTGTCTCCATATCATCCTAGTATTTTGCCTAGAGTGTCAGGTTTCCCTAAGTATAATGTCATCAAAATATGTTCTCTATGTGTTATCATATCAATATGTCGTGTCCCTAGGGTCATATGTCTCTATGTGTTATCATGTCAATATGTCCGTGTCCCTAGGGTCATAACCTAAGCTCTGATACCACTAAAGCTGTCACGCCCCAGACCCAATATCGGGCTAGGGTGACAACCCGCCGCGTGCCGGGCACGCAAGGCGTCATAAAATTTTTCAACATAAAACACCATTATATATAATCAAGCCAAATACATCACTCAATACTAAAGTTTTGGGTTACAAACCCTTACACACCACAAAAATAAAGTTTGGGCATCAAGCCCTACACATAAGTAATACTGGGGTTACAACAAAATAATGGTCTTGATTTATTTAATAGAGATCCATCACCCCAACCATCCATCTTCAATCTCGTGGCTCTGACAAAAACATTGTAAGATTTTTTGAGCTTACACTCAGTAAGTAAGCCACGTTATACAGTCAAATCATAGCATAGCAATCAATAAACACATAAATGATTTGCATGCTTAAACATTCCACAAATACTCAAACATGCAATGTAAGTAAACCCACTGTTTATACTCTCAATGGTAACTGTAAATGTGACCCACGGCCCTGCAATATCTCAATAGTGTACCAACAAGCATCCCCCTACTGAAAGGGTCCAGATACCAGGGTCACGCCATATCATAATCCACCAGAACACATACTCTATATGTGTGATGCCACCTCGAACCAAGCAGAACACATCCTCTAGATGTGTGATGCCACCTCATAGAACTCAGAACACATCCTCTAGATGCGTGATGCCATCTCGAACCCAAGCAGAACACATCCTCAAGACGTGTGAATGGCATAAACAAGCAGAACACGTCCTCTAGACGTGTAGGTGGCATAAACAAGCAGAACACATCCTCTAGATGTGTATGTGGCATAAACAAGCAGAACACGTCCTCTAGACATGTGTGTGGTATGACATGATAAAGGAGAACTGCGGCGACACATAACAGTACCTCACATCATGCACTCATCATATCAATAACAACGCTATATTGCATAAACAGTGGATTATACTTACTGAACAATTGCATGTAATAAATCACATCAATGTCATAATAACTGCATCTCTCATGCATAGCATCCACATATGGAATCATAGCACATAAACAGCCATGTAATCATAATATTCATCTACTTACAATTTAGCCAATAACAATTCTTTATGTCACAATTACAATTTAAACATTCATATAATGAATAATTTATTTTATTAAATACTGATAACTGGCTTACTTACCTCAGTACGCAATCCAATAGGTATAAATAAATTAGTCAGATGTCTGAGCACCTACAGGATCATTTACACAATTAATTTATTAGAATACGAATATTAAAATGACCCTTAGAATATCTACCCAGACTAGTTCACGAGCCCTACTTTGGGCTCGAAATCTCCCACTATACATACCCGATTGGGGAAGTAAAAATATTCCATGAAACTAGAATTCACCAAGATTCTAGCCATATAAATATTTGCTAATCCCGATCCATTACGAGACCCAAAAACTAGCCCCAAATCAGCTCGCTGCACGGCCCAAAAGGCCCTGAACCGGCTGGCCCAGCCGGCCCGGTTCAGCTCAATCCCCTCCCGATCCCCTGTTTCACCGAACAGGGGACGGGAACTTAGCCGGCGGCCAGGGCCGCCGCCGACCAAATTGAGGGCGGCCCGGCCGTCGGTGGCCGGGCCAGAGCCGACCGTCGCCGCGGTCGGCCGCCAAACTCCCCCTCTCTCCCTCAATTTCTCCCTCTTTCTTACACGTCCGCGTGGCACGATGTTGGGCCAGCGCCGGCCGGACCTCCACCGGACGCACACCCGGCGCCGGTGGAGGCGACAGGCCAAAGCTCGGGCCTGGTGAGGCGGTGAGCACGCCACCGGACCCGAACCAACCGGCGGAAGCCCGCGCGAGAGGAGGGCCAATTGGCCCTCTCTCTCCTCTCTCTCTCCACCACCACCCGCCGGACGCCTCCTCCGGTGCCGGCGGAGTCGTCGGCCAAATCTCAGGCCCGGCGAGGCGGCGAGCACGCCGCCGGGCCTGAACCGAGGGATGGATCGGAAACTCCCTCGCTCTCTCTGTCTCACGCTCTCTGTCTCTCTCTCCCACGCTCTCTCTCATGCTCTCTCTTTCTCTCTCCCGCTTCTCTCTCTCTCTCTGTCTCCCTGTCTCTTTCTCTCTCTCACGCTCTCTCTGTCTCTCTCTCTCCCGCTTTCTCTCTCTCTCTGAGAGGCAAGGGATTACCTGATGGATGAAGCGCGCCAGCCTGAAAAAAGGAATCCTCTTCCTCCCTATTTAATCACCTGCGCAACGCCTCGGATCGAGGGTTTTCCGGAAGATTAAACGCTTCACCTGGAGCGAAGCATCAGTTCGGGAAACCCAACAGATAGGAGCTTGATTCATCTGAACTAAATCTGGTTCGTTTGAACCGGGTACTACAGGGTAATTGGGGTTTTGTCATTGAGAAACCTGAACATAATTTTTTTCAACCATCCAATCTCCCAGCTCTAACTTAGTGCAGGTTGATAGATACACGTCAGCCCACTCCCGGTCACGGAACCAGGAAAAGAACAAGGGATTAAACAAGACATTGACGAGCAGACGTGTGGATTACAATGCCTGATGCTGCTTGGAATAAGAAGGTAAGCTTCCTATAGGTATATGCTTTATTTTTAAGAATAAAAATAATTTTTTTTTTAGAATCAAAATTTTTCCTCCTCTCTTGTTAATATCTTATTTTTAAAATTAAATATAATTAAGATTTTCAGCAATAATTCAATATTATACTTTGTTCTCAAATTTCAAATGCCGAACGCGGTTTACTACGAAGATATCCACCCCCAGATCCCAAACAACCTCTAGATTTGCAACAAAAGTATACCAAGTTCTACGCTGCTCTCACAATTCAGCGGCAAGACTGGCATGGCTTGGACGGGAATCCAGACGCGATGTTCGAGCAATAAAATCAAGACTAACGCAGCTCACTTAGCCCTCTAGATAGAATTAAGGATTTCTGAGCCAGAGCGTGCCTGCTGATTAGCCTCCAAAAGAATTAGTCTCGTTGGAAACCAAACAACGAAGCAATCGTTCGAAACTATAATATAGCATGTGCGGTGTCGGCTAAAGAAAGTTTATTAGCTTGATGGCTTTGGATCGAAGATGAAGTATCGGCATAAGAACAAGAACAAGTAAGGTTCAAACCATTTAAAAGGCTAAAATAATGATATAGAGTATTGAGAGAAGAACATTACCAAAGCTAGATGAAGTAAAATAAATGAAAACTTTGGTGCAACCAACCAAATTACAAACTATTAAGTTTCATTAAAAAAAAAAATCAAAAATAGTATTACTTTCCGCGATTAAGCATGTCTGTGTACTTCATGATAGAATCGAGCCGCTGAAGCTTAAGTTCCTGCTTGAACCGGTTAATGAAATCGTCTGCCCTGACGTTCACCTCCAATTCCTCATCCACAATCACCTCGCGGGCGCGGCCCCTCGCCGCTGCCGCTGCCGCCGGCCGCCGCACGATCTTGGAGTCCTCGAAGTGCGCTAACGCGGAATTCTCGCTCGGCGACTTCTTCATCCGCCCCCCCAGCTTCCTCTCCTTCTCCTCCGCCGGCGCCTCCCGCGAGTCCGACTGGCTCCGGCCGAAGTGGAGCTGCTCCCCGCCGACCGCGGCATCGGGTGCCTCCGGCGGCTCCGATTGGGGGCCGGGAGGGGAGGGAGGGGCGGCGTCGAGGGGGAAATCGCCAGATCGGAAGCGGTAGAGGCCGATGGAGCGGAGGCGTTCGAGGACGGCGGAGGGGCCGCGGCAGATGGGACGGGGGTCGTCGTCGTCGTCGTCGCCGCGGCGGCGGGAGCGGAGGGTTTTGGAGGTGAGGGCGATAGTGCCGATGACGAGATTGAGAGCAGGAAGAGGACGGCGGGGGAGAACCAGCCGCGGATGGAGAACCACAACGACGACCACGATGCTTCCGTCATCATCGCTGAGAATTGGAGCACCGGAGAGGGAAAGGAGCGAGCTACGGAGAGGGCAACGAGTTGGAGAGCCGGGAGCGAACTTTAATAAAAATAAAATGGGGCACGTCGGCTAAGCGTTTATGGCTGTCGCATGAGGACAAAAACGAAAGAGGAAGGAATGGCGCCGGTGAGAAGGTCTTTTTCTTAAATAATTATTTTTCTTTAGCCTTTGAAAGTTTGTTTGAATTTGACTGGCCGCCTTCGTTTGCCGTAGGCCCCCACGCCATGCCACGTGGTTTCACGGGGGTGCAGTGACGGCGGATGTTCAAGGCGGAGCTATCAGTGCACCTTTGACGTTCGAGTAGATATTACGCCTATAGTTTTATTAGATAATACTTTTATTTTAAAAGATTATATAGTACAAGGCCTCCTATATATATATATAAATAAAAAAAATAAAAAAACTGGGCCGTTGGACCTCAAAAGAACGGTCCAGGTGGCACCATTACCACCGCTTGCGGGCGAGTTGTTGCAGATTTTGACTGACTGGTACGCTTTAAGTTTAAGATTGCATTCGATGGTCGATAATTTACTCAAATTATCTCAAAAAAAAAAAAAAGTCTATCGATGTCGCTGGAATCTTAGTGCCGACGAAGATCTTAAGTCCATACATTCTCATTAATCGGTTTAAATATTATTTATAATTTTTTAAATATTATTATTTATAAATATAATTTTTAAATTAAATATAATAATATATAAATTTTTAATAAATTTAAAATATTTTAAAAATTTAATGTATAAGTCTGATAATTTATTTGTCATACAAAATATAATAATCAATATTATGTAGCATTATCTGTGTATACAACACAGTAATATTTAATGTATATCAAATATAGTAATCAACATTACTGATAATTATTAAATAATAATCTATCTTATAGACAATCTATATTATTATTCATAATTGTTTGATGATGCATCAAATACAGCCTAATATTTGTGATATAAACAAAAAAAAAAAAAAAGTTATGAATGAAAAATAACGGTTCAAGAAAGTAGCCTAAATTATTATTATTATTATTATTATTATATTATTATCAACTATTAAATCCTATGACTTTTTTTTTAATGTACGATTAATGTTGATTTAACCGGTAACAAAGCGCCTGCCATCAAAAGGGATGGTTAGGAAACCCTCACACAAGTAACAAAAAAAAAAAAAAGATTTATTTATTTTTTCCTCCTTCACTTTAGTACATATATCTAGAATTTATCTACTCCCGTTCCACGACCTGAACCTTAATACTTTGCACTTGAATTTTTTTATTAAAAGTATATCTAAAACTGTTGTTTGAAAATTGGGACAAATCGAAGAGGATAACAGTCTGGACCAGGAGGGCGGGGTCAAAAAAAAAAAAAAAAGAGGATAGAGTGTGAACACGTTGGTCAAATTTGGTGCAACAAAGGACGGGGGCGAGGTTGCGGACGTGGGAAGGAAATGCGAAAGTAGTTGAACAAGGCCTGTCACACAGCTCCTGCACGGAAGCAGTGTGAGCTTATGGCGTTTGAAATGTGCCACTTCGACTCAAAAGGATAATTATTTTATGTAGGTTTTTATTTGATAACATTTATTTTATATTCTATCGGAATTCCATTTGGGAAGTTTCTTGCCACCCTGGTGGAGTTGGATGTCAGCCGCCGTCCGAACAGTGGTCCATTCATAGCAGTCCATATAGTATGAAATAATAATAATAAAAAAAATTAAGATACCAAAGACGAAGAATAATTTTCAAGAATCAAGATTAGCATCCATCATGACTAGCACATACTGACCCATTTCAGTAGAGCATGTTTCTATCATTTCCTAATGTAACATAAAGTAAAAATTGAGATCATTCATGCATCCATTTGGTAGGTAATTTCATGGAATAGCTATCACTTTCTAACAAGTATGCTACATCAGTTTCAGCTCATTGTGAGTTAGACCATTGTATTGTGAAAGTCATCCACTCTCTCATTCGACACCAATACGAGGAACTAATACGATGTCAGTACGAGGGACTGATAGAATGACATAAAAAAATTGATGGCTGTTTGATTCATAAAAGGCTATTTCTGGATAAATGTACATGATAGCATTTATTCAGAGAATAGCTCAAGGAATAATCATCTTTTTTTAATTACAACTTTGCCATCAAAGGATAACTCTAGTTATTCTGATGTCCTAGGGAATAAGTTCAGGGATAACCCATGTTTGAATTATCCCCTCTGTTAAACTTTTTTAGAATTATCTCTTCTAGTTATAGTTTTTGGATATAAAAGGAAATATCGGGGGATATCCTTCCTTATCCCCATACCAAACACGGCCTATGAATAGCTTTTTTTTTTGCATCCCCTTGCAAGACAGACTGCACATGAATGATGAATCTAAATTTATACTCCTACCTATGAACCTCATATTTGTAGTTGACACCCTTGCTGTGCGTCAACTAAGCTCGGGAAGTCAATAGAGTGGGGATGAGCTTAATGAGGATGATAAGCAAAAAATGAGAGAAATAAAGTGAAAAACAAGAGAGATGATGCGGTCAATGAAAAAGAACAAAGAAAAAGAGTGAAAGGTGCTTGAGAATTTCTAGCAAAAGCCTCCTTTGATACATGTTGCTGAGAAAAAAATAAAGATAGCTATGAACAACTTTTCTAGGAGAAGATAATGGAGAAGAAGAGATAGAGACTATCCCATATGCGAGAGTAATTAGTCTTACATAAGCTTGATAGTTTGGTACGATGGAAAAGTAACCTCTCCCTAGCTCAAGATAAACCTCGTCCTTGATTGGTTTCCATATTCAATGACAAAACCAAATAGTTAGCTAGCTCATTTTTAGATCATCATTATGTGCTTGTTGCTCTGCATAATTTGTAGGCTATTATATTAAGTATACAACCTTTGTAATAAGCTTCGTTGAGTTAAAGCCAATTGCAATGCTTCATTTACTTACCCTCTTTATACTATAAGGTATTTGTAGTACTTTTTTTTCTAAACTAAAAAAATTTCACAATAAATCCTCATCAATTTTGATTATTAAGTTGTAATGGCATCAAGATGCCCTCAATTCCATCTAAATCTGAGATCTAAAATAAATATCGAAAGTTGCTTCAAATATCCCTATTAGGTTATCCTGCACTTTCTTCCTTTCGAGGGAAGATGATATGGAAAGCTCTAGTGTGATTTGAGGACTAGAAGCAATGCATCCCCTAATGAAAGCGCGCATTATTCATAATTAAAGCCTGACTATGGTAGAAAAGATTATCTTTCTATTGGCTTGAGATAAGCCCTTGCATCCTTGATTAGCTTTCGTATTTGGCAACAAGATCAAGTCAACTACTCCAAATCAAGTGCCACATAAGAGATTTACCTTTTGCACCATATATTTATTGCTGTGGATTACATTCTTTATAGGAAGCAATTAGCTCTGCTAACTTGTCATAAAGCATGTATGTCCTTGCTAGTCGGTTATGTGCTTTTTAATCATGGGCTTCTGCCTTGATAGGTTAGTCCGTGTGCAGCATTATGGTGTCTCATTGGAGTCTCGCTTGGACCTATTTGAGACTGATAATTTATACCTCATTGGTAGGAAAAAATTTAATAAATATTGGAGCAGATATTAACCCTAGAAAGAGATTACTGTTAAGTCTGATATACATTACGGACCTGTTTTTCTATCAATTTAAGTCTTTGGGATTAATTAATTACTTAGCATGATATCAAAGTCAAGGTTTGCTGAGGACATGAGTTTGAATTTAACATATCAATAGCAACTCCCTTGCACCCAAGCAAGATGTATGGTCAATGACTCACTTGATTGTAAACGTACGAGGGGTAGTTCTCTATGATCAAATGATGATGAACTAGGCCTCTAATCTAGCAAATCCAGCGGTGGCTATAGCGATATCATCATTCCTCAATCCATTAACCCTCTGCTTTACATCTCATTAGCAACTCAGATGATGAAGCCAAGTTTGTAGGATGTTGAACTGTAAGTAGGCCTCAGGAATTAAAAAGGAATTATAGTCGATTTGGTGGGTTGGAAATTTGCCTCTGTGGCTGGCTCTATTTTGTTTTTCTAGTGTTCTTGGAGAACAAGAACTAGTAAAGTTTTAGGACCAGTTGAAAAATTTTATCTTCTTTATCTGATGGTAGGAAAAGTCTTTGTACACTGCCCCGATGCAGCATGGCCTGCATCGAGAGCGATGATTCGCCCGTGCATAGGCTCACATATCACTGATGCAGGACCCTCTTGATGCAGGCCTATATGCAGCCGAATCACCATGCCTAATGCAGGGCGGTATGCAAAGACTTTTCCCTGATGTGCCAATCCGTGGAAGGATAGAAGTTGGAAGGTTTTCAAACTTCAGGCCAACTTGGGAAGTGTTGCCACTTGAAGAAATCCATGGGCTTTGGAAGCTTTTGGGCTTTGAATGACCCGGTACATTTTAAGTAAAGTAATGAAGTTCAGGAACCTACGTTTTTACTTTGTTTTCACCACCTTGTAATTTTCACGGCCCCAGCTGGTTTCAGCTTTCAACTGAAGTATGACCTTTTCCGATTTTTAACAATGTAATTCTCCCTGGACTCCATCAAATAACTTCAAGAAAATTATACAGAATATGATTCACAAATAAAAGAAACAACCAGGTGTCACCTGGAAAAGCATTCAACTACAGATACAAATCCCAGGCCAGAGATTTCTCTAAATCTTTGTGGATCAAAGTCATGAAGATGAATGAAATAGGATTAATAAGAGCTGGGGGGGTGCACTTGCCCTCTCTATTCCATTCTAATTAAATAAATAAAAGTAAAGTAACTAAGATTGTGACGAGAATATAAATGAGTAGAGGATCCATGTATCTAGTAAACACACACACACACACACACACACACACACATATATATATTGGAGAATGTATATCTGCATGCATTGATGCATGAATGTGAATTCTCTAAAAAGTGAAGAAACATTACTCGTTCTATCATAAGTAAAATAAAGGATTCGCATTTATACAGGCTCACTATAGATCATGGCTAACATTTATGAAGGTTTGTTAAGGCTTTAAGAGTGCATTTGTGTTTGATCTTTGGATTGTTCAAAGGGGTTTTAAACAATGATCAAAGGGGCTCCACAAGGAGCTACTTGGAGGGCTTCTTAATGGAACTCTTCTTTCTGTTTTTTTTTTTTTTTTTTCTTCTTCTTTTTTCTTTCTTTCTTGAACCCTTCTAAAGGCGACATCCCATCTCTATCCTTCCTAAGCTTGGCTTGCGTGTCCGTTGTTGATGTCCGACCTTCTGCCGCAAGCTCAATGCATTACATTTTTTTTAATGAAAATAAATGCATTACATGGAGCATAACTTTAGAAACGCTGGTAATGGATAAAGCGATCGAGTGGTAATGATAAGAAAAGGTATCGATATAAGATCCATGGGACTCATATGTGATGCTAAAATTATTTAAGAGCTTAATTAAAAATATCCTCTTCGCCTGCATTTGGATCAAATTGGAGAAGAAATTATGTTTGCACACATAAACCCACAAAACCTGCAAACTAATTCGTGTTTGAAATGCGAGTAAATTTTTTTTGATGCCTTCTAATATAAATTATCATAGCTTCATAAAAAAATTATAAGCATATATAATTAACGTAACACTGGAATTTCTGGGACAGATGGAAACATCCATTGCTACTTGTACGATGAATCCTAATTAATATATATGACAGCGTAATTTTACTCTCCTTGATTGGGTAATTGCTCCAAGGAATCAAGACCCAAAGATTTATTCCTTGCAAAAGAGTACAAATAGAATTAATGGAATTAGACGAGTAGATTAACTTGGTTTCCACTCCTACTTAACATATGACTGGGTATGATCGACTAAGTTTCAGAGGCTAGATTGTAAACTACTTCTTAGGTAAGTTATTAACTACTCCTCATATACAAAAAACTACTCTAAATATATCTTAATAAGATATTAAATTTGATTCTTCTATTGAATCAGGCTTATTTGCTTAAACTTAGCCATTACACCCAAATTGTCACTACAAAAAATACTAAATAGTAACACAAATTTAGCGACGCATCTTTACGTTGCTAAATTGTGATAAAATAGCGACGCCTTAGCGATAAAAAAAAAAATAGCGACGGATTTAGCGACCTCAAAAACATGAGTCACTATTTAGCGACGCAATAGCGACGCAGCTCAAAAAATTAAAAAATATTAAATTTTAATTTAGCTACCCAAATAGCACGTCACTATTTTAAGAAAAATTAATATTTATAAAATAAAATTATGAAATAAAAATATTGCGATGCATTTCATTGCGTCGCAATGTTTTTTAAAAAATTAATTCTGTTAATTAGCGACACAATAAATCAAAAAATTAAAAAAAATAATTTTTAATTTCATGATGCAAGTATTGCGTCGCAATTTTTTTAAAAAAATAAAACATTGCGATGAAACTAGTTGCGTCGCAATTATTTTAAGAAAATTAAATTTTAAAAATATAATTATGAAATAAAAATATTGCGACGCAACTTAGTGCGTCGCCATTTTTAAAAAAAAAAATTAATTATGTTAAATAGCGACGCATTAGCGACACAATAAATCAGAAAATAAAAAAAATTAATTTTTAATTTAGCAACGCAAATAATGCATCGCAATTTTTTTAAAAAAATTAAATTTTATAAAATATAATTAAAAGATAAAAAAATTAAAATAAAACATTGCGACACAATGAAATGCGTCGTAATTGTTTAAAAAAATTAATTTTGTTACATACATCGGATCGATTATCGCAACGGTCCGAGATCGATCGTCGTCGATCAATCATGGCTTGGATCGATCGTAACCGTTGGATCATCGCCGATCGGATTGATCGCAACGGTCCGAGATCGATCATCGCCGATCGGGATAATGGCTTGGATCGATCGCAACCGATGGATCGTCGCAGATCGGATTGATCGCAACGGTCCGAGATCGATCGCCTTCGATCGGGATCATAGCTTGGATCGATCGCATCGTCGGATCGTCGCCGATCGGATTGATCGCAACGATCCGAGATTGATCGTCGTCGATCGGGATCATGGCTTGGATCGATCGCAACCGTCGATCATCGCCAATCGGATAGATCGCAACGGTCTCAGATCGATCGTCACCGATCGGGATCATGGCTTGGATTGATCCCAACCGTTGGATCGTCGCCGATCGGATTGATCGCAACGGTCCGAGATCGATCGTCGCCGATCGGAATCATGGCTTGGATCGATTGCAACCATCGGATCATCGCTGATCAGATTGATCACAACGGTCCAAGATCGATCGTCGCCAATCGGGATCATGGCTTGGATTGATCTCAACCGTCGAATCATCACCGATCGAATTGATCACAGCGGTCCAAGATCGATCGTCGTCGATCGGGATCACGGCTTAGATCGATCACAACCATCGGATCGTCGCTGATCGAATTGATCGCAATGGTCTGAGATCGATCGTCGCCGATCGAGATCATGGCTTGGATCGATCGCAACCGTTGGATCGTCGCCGATCGGATTGATCGCAACGGTCCAAGATCGATCGTCGCCGATCGGGATCATGGCTTGGATCGATCGCAACCGTCGGATCATCGCCATCGAGTTGATCACAACAGTCCGATATCGATCGTCGCCGATCGGGATCATGGCTTGGATCGATCGCAACCGTCGGATCGTCGCCGATCGAATTGATCACAACGGTCCGAGATCGATCGTCACCGTTCGAGATCACGGCTTGGATCGATCACAACCGTTGGATCGTCACCGATCGAATTGATCGCAACGGTCCGAGATCGATCGTGCCGATCGGGATCATGGCTTGGATCGATCGCAACCGTTGGATCGCCGCCGATCGGATTGATCACAACGGTCCGAGATCGATCGTCGCCGATCGGGATCATGTCTTGGATCGATCGCAACCGTCGGATCATTGCCGATCGGATTGATCGTAATGGTCCGAGATCGATCGTCGCCGATCGGGATCAATGCTTGGATCGATCACAACCGTCGGATCATCGCCGATCGGATTGATCGCAACGGTCCGAGATCGATCGTCATTGATCGAAATTATGGCTTGGATCGATCGCAACCGTCAGATCATCACCGATCGGATTGATCGCAACGGTCCGAGATCGATCATTGCCGATCGGGATCATGGCTTGGATCGATCGCAACTGTCGGATCATCGCTGATCGGATTGATCGCAACGGTCCGAAGATCGATCGTCGCCGATCAGGATCATGGCTTGGATCGATCGTAACCGTCGGATTGTCGCCGATCAGATTGATCGCAATGGTCCGAGATTGCAATAGATAGAAAATTAATTTTTAATTTAGCGATGCAAGTATTGCATCGTAAGTTTTTTTTAAAAAAATAAATGTTATAAAAAATGCACGTAAGTTTTTTTTAAAAATAAATGTTAAAAAAAATTAAAACATTGCAACGCAACCCGATGCATCGCAATTATTTCAAAAAAATTATTTTTATAAAATATAATTATCAAATAAAAATATTGCAATGCAAATAAGTGCGTTGCAATTTTTTTTAAAATAAATTATGTTAAATAGCGACGCATTAGCGATGCAATAAACCAGAAAATTAAAAAAAAAAATTTAATTTAGTGATGCAAGTATTGCATCTCAATTTTTTTAAAATAAATGTTGTAAAAAAATTAAAAATAAAATATTGCGATGCAACCAGGTGCATCGCAATTATGTTTAGAAAAATTAATTTTTACAAAATATAATTATCAAATAAAAATATTGCGACACAAATCAGTGCGTCGCAATTTTTTTTAAAAATAAATTATGTTAAATAGCAACGCAATAGCGACGCAATAAACCAAAAAATTAAAAAAATTAATTTTTAAAATAGCAATTTTTTTAAAAAATAAACGTTATAAAAAATTAAAAATAAAACATTGCGACGCAACCAGGTGCATCACAATTATTTTAAAAAAAATTAATTTTTATAAAAATAAATTATCAAATAAAAATATTGCGATGCAAATTAGTGCGTCGCAATTTTTTTAAAAAATAAATTATGTTAAATAGCGATGCAAAAACCAGAAAAGTAAAAAAAATTTTTTTAAAATTGCTACGCAAGTATTGCGTCGCAATTTTTTTTAAAAATAAATGTTATAAAAAAATTAAAAATAAAACATTGCGATGCAACCAGGTGCGTCGCAATTATTTTTAAAAAATTAATTTTTATAAAATATAATTATCAAATAAAAATATTGTGACAAATCAGTGCATCGTAATTTTTTTTAAAAAATAAATTATGTTAAATAGCGACGCATTAACGATGCAATAAACTAGAAAATTAAAAAAATAATTTTTAATTTAGCGACGCAAGTATTGCGTCGCAATTTTTTTGAAAAATAAATGTTATAAAAAATTATAAATAAAACATTGCGACACAACCAGGTGCGTCGCAAGTATTTTTAGAAAAATTAATTTTTATAAAATATAATTATCAAATAAAAATATTGCGATGCATTAGTGACAAATTTTTTTAGAAAATAAAAAAAATTCCCACCGATCATTGCCGCCAAATTAGCGACGCAATTATTTGCGTCGCTAATATTCCCAGAAAATTAAAAAAAATTTGCCGCCGGCCAATATAACGATGGATTAGCGACGCAATTTTGCGTCGCTAATCCATAATAAATTTTAAAAAAAATTAGCGAGGGATTAGCGACGCAATTTTGCGTCGCTAATCCCTAATATATAACCTGAGTCGCGCCCAGCCCCTCCGGCCTCTTCTTCTTCCTCTTCTTGCCCTAACCCACCGTCCCCTCCTCCGGCTCCCCCCACCCCCTCCCCCGGAGCTAGGAACCCACCGACGGTGGCCACCTCGGCGGCGTCCCGATTTAGCGAGGTAAGCCCCCCCCTCCCTTTCGGCCACGGTCGCGGTCGTGGCCGGAGACGACGACCACGGCCGCGGCCGTGGCCGCTTTGGCCTGGCCACGGTGGTCATGCCACCATTTTTTTTAAAAAAAAAGGGGCCGGGTGGGGTTTTTCCCCACCCCCCGTCTTCGGCCGCGGCCGTGACCGTGGTCTGAGGCCACGGCAGCGGCCGTGGCCGGCGGTGGCCTGACCACCGTGGCTAGGCCACTATTAAAAAAAAAAAAAGGGCCGGGGTGGGGTTTTTCCCCCACCCCTGCCATCTCTGGCCACGGCCGTGGCCGTGACCATGGTCTCAGGCCATGGCAGCGGCCGTGGCCGTCGGTGGCCTGGCCACGGTGGCCAGGACACCGTTTTTTTTAAAAAAAAGGGCCGGGTGGGGTTTTTCCTCCACCCCCACTAAATTTTACATGAAATATTAGAGAAATTTGCATGTAATCTATAATCTTGTAATGCATAATTTGATATTTGCATAATATTTGATATATTTAAAATTTATATATTTAGATTTATAAATGTCTTGTGTTATCGAATTTTTATTTCTTGAAATATTGTTCATGATATTATTATTAGAATGCTTATCATGCAATTTATATGGTTTTGATAGTTTAGATGATTAAATTTTTAATGAATTTATATTTCTTTATTACCTGTTATATGTTGGCTTAGCAAATTTTAAATATTTAGTTTTTAAATATTGTCACAATCATTTTCTTAGCAAATTAGAAAAAAATTAGAATATTCATGTTCTTCAATTGAAAGAAATTTGATATAGCAAACCATAATTTGATATAATTCCTTAAATTCTAAACCAACCAATCAAAATAAATTCGATACCATGAAGGAAAAATGATATAGCTCATTTAGAACTAAATTTAATGCAAGAATATTAAATTTGATATAGTGAACTCAGATTCAAGTACTGAAAGAATATAACTCCTCCTAATAAAAAGAATTTGAGATAAGAGCATAGCTTTTATGTGCTTTGAGTTATTATATTGAATCAGATTTAGTTTAGGCTAGGTTGAATCCATTTTTACTTATCTAAAGTAAATCCATATGGCATACATACTATGTCAAGTTCGTTCTTTGATTTTTCATATTATTTCTCATAGCACTATAACCTTTAGACCCGTTTGAGACTTTGTAAGACTTAGTCTTGCAAATTCTCAAATTGTCCTAGTGGACAGTTTGAGAATATTTTTTGCGATATGTTAGTCTATTATTAATCATCGTTGTTGAGATTGCGGTTTGTATTTGCTCATACGTTCTCCTAGTGTGGCATATATGCCACACATTTAGGAGAACATATGGGGAAATGCTGCCGAAATTTCAACGTAAACGATGATAATTAATAGCAGAATAACATATCGCATAAAAATATTCTTGAATGGGATAGGGCCTTACCTTTTAGACATGGAGTGAAGGTGGAATTAATTTAGGACACTTGAATGCTTGTGAAGTCTCATGATTGAACGGACCCCTCCTGGGCCTCGGTCCTTGCTAGCACGCCAAGGATCGTAGCCGTGGCCCGGCCTTGCATTTAGTTAATTAAAGAGGTAAATATTTGTTATTTAACCTTAGTGTAAAAGAAATAATTTAGTTATATAATGACTAATGCTAAATATTTAAATTGTGGTTTCCTTTAATGGTTTACCAGAAATTGTATAAGTCGGTCAAAAATGAGCGGGGCTCGCTCGTGGATGTATGCAAGGATAAAAGATGGCTTGCTTAATCCAGATTTTCTGAATGGATTGGAAGAATTTATCGCATTTGCATGTAGCCAACCTGAATGGATGGATGGGCCTAGGATTAGGTGCCCATGCAACTTATCAAGTGTCAGAATAAAGCCTACAGAGATGTTGAAACTGTTAAGGTGCATTTGTGTAAAAAGGGGTTTGTTCCTGATTACGATGTTTGGTACTGTCATGGTGAACCAGAGGAAATTCCAGCAGCTGTTACAAGCCAACAAGTGTCAATTCCCGTTGATGAACCATTTGTGAATTTAAACACATATGAAGAAATGGTGATGAATGCATCGGGTAATGAATTCAATCAGAATACATTTATGGAAGAACCAAATCCAGATGCACAACAATTTTATGATATGTTGCGTGCTGCAAATCAAGAATTGTATCCTGGTTGTGAGGGTCATTCCCAGTTGTCTACGGCTGCTCGGTTGTTGAATATTAAGGCAGAACATCGATTATCAGAAAAGGCATTCAATTCTGTAGCTGGGTTAATCAAGAAATTTTGCCAAATGATAATGTTGTAGCAGACAGTTTTTACTCAACGAAGAAGTTGTTGCGTGGGCTTGGGCTCCCAGTTAATAAGATCGATTGTTGCTTGAACAATTGTATGATATATTGGGGTGAAGACTCAGAGCTGAGATGGTGTAAGATTTGTGGGCAATCGAGGTACAAAAATGCGAAGGGGGAGCTAGTACAAGTAGGAGGAAAAGTGTGCCTTACAAGAGGATGCATTACTTTCCTCTTACTCCACGCCTGCAGAGATTATACAGATCTGAGGCTACAGCTGCTGATATGAGATGGCATGCCAACATGAATCTAAAGAGGATGAAATGCGGCATCCATCAGATTCAAAAGCTTGGAAGCATTTCAATGAAAATCATCCTGATTTCGCTGAAGATATAAGGAATGTGAGATTAGGTCTTTGTACCGATGGCTTCCAACCATTTGGTCAAGCGGGGCAACAGTATTCATGTTGGCCTGTGATACTGACTGTATATAACCTTCCTCCATGGAAGTGCATGAAAGATACTGCAATGTTTTTGACAGTTTTGGTTCCAGGACCATCAAATCCAAAGGAAAAGATTGATGTCTTCTTGCAACCGTTGGTGGCCGAATTGAAAATGTTGTGGGAAACAGGAGTCGTAGCCTACGACATTTCTATGAAACAAAATTTCATCATGAGAGCTGCTTTGATGTGGACAATAAGTGACTTTCCGGCATATGCAATGTTGTCTGGTTGGAGCACTGCTGGACGTCTGGCATGCCCTCATTGCATGTATGATTCGGATGCATTTACATTGCAGAAGAGTGGTAAGCAGTCATGGTTTGATAATCATAGGAAGTTCTTGCCCCCAAATCATCCTTACAGGCGTAACTTGATCGCCTTCCGGAAGAACAAAGCAGTCACAAAATTCGCCGAACCGGTTAGGTCTGGCACGGATATATTTGATACTATAGAGCATTTGGGGTTGAGGTATGCTTGGGAACCAGATGCAGATAGAATAAATGGCCGTATATGTAAAGAACATAACTGGAAGAAGCGGAGTATATTTTGGGATTTGCCTATTGGAGCACAAATCTCATCCGGCACAACTTGGATGTTATGCATATTGAGAAAAATTTCTTTGATAACATATTTAACACGGTGCTAAACATCCCGGAAAAAACCAAAGACACTGCAAAGTCGAAGAGAAGAACTTAATCAGTATTGCAGAAGAGGTGATTTGAGAAGGAGTGCTGACGGGACCTATCCTAAAGCCTGTTACACTCTTGACAAAAATTTACGAGAAGTTTTATGTAACTGGATTAGAGGATTAAAATTTCCAGATGGTTATGCTTCAAATATCGGTAGGTGTGTGGACATGCATAAGCTCAAGTTGTTTGGCATGAAGAGTCATGACTGTCATGTTTTCATGCAACGGTTATTGCCTATAGCTTTTCGTGAGTTGCTTCCGCAACATGTGTGGAAGGCATTGACAGAGCTCAGCTTGTTCTTTAAGGAGTTATCTGCCGCAGTCATTACTTCTGCATCCATGGAAAGGCTTGAGGAGGAAATTCCAATTATTTTATGCAAGCTGGAGCGAATATTTCCTCCAAGTTTTTTTGACTCAATGGAGCATTTACCGGTTCACTTGCCATACGAAGCACGTATAGCTGGTCCCGTGCAGTATCGCTGGATGTATCCTTTCGAGAGGTAAACACCCAAATCAGTAATACATGTTGACATTTCAAATATTATTTTATTTATGAGGAAGTTGGTTTATTTATATTTTCAACTTTACATATAGGTATCTTAAGAAGTTAAAAAATAATGTGCGAATAAGGCAAGGGTTGAAGGTTCTATATGCAATGCACACTTGGTTGAAGAAGTTTCAGCTTTTGCCTCGCATTACTTTGAGGGTCACGTTCATACGAGGACCCGCAATCTTGGTCGTAACGATGACATATGTGTGGACGAAGGAGAACCTACTGATGGTAGAATATCAATATTTAAAAGTATCGGCCGTTCATTTGGGAGGCAGAAGTCAAGACAATTAAGCGATGTGGAGTATAATGCAGCACATTATTACATCCTAATGAACTGTAGAGAAGTCGACCCATACATTGAGTAAGTATATGTACACTTCATTAATTGCTTAATTAGAACTTCTACTTTAAATTGTAAAATACCATACTATTTAATTGCTAACATAAGTTTTAATTGTTATAATCCCTTAAGGATGTATTGTGATAGACAACGACAGATGATCCCAGCATCAGTCAAATTGCCATTGGGCAGAAGTTAGAAACGGAGTTCGCTTATTGGTTTTATGAATTTGTGAGTACTATCACTCAATCAATTACAATAATGGCTTTTATTTTTTGAATTGATTGTGAATAGCTTATTAATTTATAGGTAAACGGTCCATGGTTCACAACCGACAATATTTTCATTAAATGTCTAGCGCATGGCCATTGAAGACCGTAACTACCTATACTGGCTATTTTGTTAATGGATACAAATTTCAAATTGAACGACTAGCATCTTCAAGAGGGACGCAGAATTGGGGCGTATGTGTTAAAGGAGAAAGTGTTGGAGCAAATATGCAGGATTATTACGGAAAGTTAGTAGAGGTGGTCGAAGTTGAATATCCCGGTTGGCCTATGAAACGAACTGTATTGTTTCGTTGTGATTGGTTTGATCCGACAATTCCTGTCGGTAAAAGGGTTCATAACGACTACAATCTAGTTGAAGTAAACCATCGACGAAGATTGCAAAAATATGAACCATTCATTCTTGCATCCCAAGCTCAGCAAGTGTTTTACTGCGGATATCCAAGTTTGCGCAACGACAAGCGAGATTGGTGGGCTGTTTCTAAAATCGTTCCACGTTCAACAATCATATTAGATGAGAGTTCATCAAGTCAATCAACTGAGTGCCCTGCATTTCAAGAGGATGAGATGGAAATGCATGCAATTGAGGATGACACAAGGGCTCCTGAAACATCACTTAGAGATCCAAATGGTGATGTCCAAGAAATTGAGGATGCAAATGTTCGGTTTCCTTCCGATGATAATGAAACTGAATCACAGTCCGATACGGCATCGGATGTTGAACCAACATTTCACGAAACAAATGACACTGATTAAAGATATAGGTTCATTCAATTTCGATTTATTTTTATAAGTGTTAAATTTTTGTATGTTTATTAATTATTCATAATTATATTACATTGCATTAATCTTTAGTATTTACAGTATGATGGACCGAGGTAGATCTACCCCTGACGGACATAGCCTTGCTGCGTCACATCCCACTACCAGCCCTGACGCACGGACTTCTGCCTCTCCAGGCGTCGATGCTCATCCTGTATTTTTCTCTACCCGATCGGCACAGACCTCTGAGAGTTCTTCTTTGGTTGGTCGCACCGTACTTCGATTGGATGCCGATGGGAAGTATATACTAATTGTAACTATATGTTTATGTTTTTAAGTTAATTACTTATTTTAATTAGTTTTTTTAATAGCTTTATTGAGCAGCATAATGTATCAAGCCGGATCAGCTCTATATTTCAGAGCCGTGCTGATCCCAGTGGCTACGATTGGCACCATGTATCTGTGGCCACGAGGGAGTTTTATTTTTCAGAGTTTCAGGTAAACTTTTTAAATACATTTTATAACTGATATAAAATTTTCTAATCTTAATATATTCTGAAACTAACTATTTATTTCAATGCAGAAAAAGTTTACGTGGGACCCTACCATCCATGATGCCATTAGGGCAGCATGGAATGCTCTTGCGGCATGCCGATACTCCGACATGCTTTATCGTTGGAGGAGTTCGGGTGATCGTCCAGGGCATGTGCCGAAGGGTATTTGGGCCAATTGGCAGAAGGCGTGGCAGTCTGAGGCATGGATAAGGAGGTCCGCATCAGCCAGCACGAACCGCCGATCTGAGAAGGGCGGTCGTGGCACGGGCCTCTCCTGTCACACTTAGGGTTCCATTTCTATTCAGGAGCACAAGCATCGTATGGTAAGAAAATATAAATAATTTAAATACTAATTTAGTCATTTATAAATACTTGCATTATATTCTTTCTTCTGCTTTTGTAGTCCGAGCAGGAGGGCAGAGATCCTGGTGAGTTTCGTCTATTCAGGGCGACACATACCAGGAAGGACGGTTCCTCGGTCGATACACGATCACGAAGGTTGGGTAAGAAATTAGATTTATATTTTATTTAGCTTTATATATTGATTCATTTATCATTGATTTTATAACTCAAAGCACGAGTCGAGGAGCTTCAGTCTCAGGCTTCGCAGGTCGACTCCACTGATGGGGGGCCGCCCGTCGAACTCTCACCAGAGGAGAGTCGACGTATTTTTGGAGGCTGTTGGTGCCCAGCCGCGAGACCGTAGGGTCTATGGTTTGGGCACCAGAGCTTCCAGATATTTTTCATCAGGGCTCCAGTTCGCGTGGTTCCGACGATATTCCTCCCGAGCAGATAGACGACATCCGGAGATCTATCAAGGAGAAAGTTCGCCAGGAGGTTCGGAGGAGCTTGCAGAGATGAGAAACCAGATGCGTCAGATGCAGGATTTAGTTTGTCTCCTGTCGCAGGGTTCATTCCAGCCTCCGTAGCCTCCATAGCCACCTGCAGATACATGATGTATTTTTTTTCACTACTTGATATATATATTTTTATTTTTTTCTATTTTGTATATGAAAATTTTAAATAATTAATAAAATAAATTTTTATCTATTTTTAAAAATTTTGTAATGATTGTATTAGCAATTACATTGTATTAGCAAGTTTATTTATATTATTTTATTTTTTTAAATAAATAAATTAATTTACTTTAAAAATTAAAAATTAATTTACTTTATTTTTTAAAAAATAAATTAATTAATTAGCGACGCTATTTTTCATCGCAATTAATTTTAAAAAAATTAAAATTTGTTATTTTAATTTTTTTAATTTTTTTTAAAAATTAATTAATTAATTAGCGACGCAATTGCGTCAAGATTTTTCATCGCAAATATTTTGAAAAAATTATTTTTAAAGTAGCAGCGCATTTAGGGGCGTCGCAATTATTTTTTAAAAAATTAAAATTATTTTATTTTATTTTTAAAAAATAAATAAATTAATTAGCAACTATTTTTCATTGCAATTAATTTAAAAAAATTAAAATTATTTAATTTAATTTTTTTAAAAATAAATTAATTAATTAGCGACGCAATTGCGATGATTTTTTGTCGCAAATATTTTTAAAAATTTATTTTTAAAGTTGCGATGCATTTAGGCTGCGTCGTAATATTGCAACGCATTTATGGGCTTGCGACGCATTTAGAGCATCGCAGAGAGTCGCTGTTAAGCGACGCAATTGCGATAAATTGAAATTGCGACAAAAATTTTAGCGACGCCTTGATTGCATCGCTAATGCGTCGCTATAGCTTGTTTAGCGATGCATTTGGGCGTCGTTATATTTAAATTTTATATATTGCGATGTATTTAGGGTGTCGCAGAGAGTCGCTGTTAAGCGATGCAATTGCGATAAATTAAAATTGCGACGAACATTTTAGCGACGCCTTGATTGCATTGTTAATGCGTCGCCATAGCTTATTTAGCGATACATTTGGGCGTCGCCATATTTAAATTTTCTTGTAGTGTCTGAATAGACTTAAGAATGCCCAACATGGAATTGTAGGCCAAAAAAATAGGCTTGAACCCTAAAATTTTGCAAGGTCGAGCAGCAGCCTTTTTTTTTCCTTGAACCCTAAAATTTTGCTTGAACCCTAAGCGAGATATGATTGGCTAAGCTTTAGAGGCTAAGTTATGGGTTACTTCAAAAATAAGTTACTGATTAATCCTTGCAAATGTCACCTTTGTGCGTATTTGTAATGCTATACCCATCTTACTTCTATTTAGTTTCGGAAAGCACAGTTTTAGTAGTAATACTTCGAACTTTATCTATATCTCTTTTTTTTTTTTTTGACCCAGGATTATTGTGCTACTAGTCACTAGATCATAAAAAATAAGCTAATATTTAAATTAGAACAAATGTTAGTGACATCATCAGGAACCAAGAAGAGAAAGTATAGTAAACTTATAATATTTAAATTAATTTGACATTCTTTAATATAAAAATTTGGCAACGTATTTAATGCTTTAAATACATGGGAATTGGCTTTCGATCCTCTTTTAGCAAGTTTTATCCTTCCAGCTTTGCTCAGTACTTTCGATCTAATTGTTGACCAAAAAATGATTTATAATATAGGATTAAAAATACAGCAGCAACAGTAATCAAATAAATTTGTTATTTTCTAACAAGATATGATGTTGAGCAATTCATAAAAGTCCTGTTGACGTCAGATCACCGTCCTCGAGCGTTCGCGAGCGTCCGGCCGCCTCCTACAGCGAGCTCCTCGCGCCTGCGGCCTGCAAACAAGTCTCGGGGGCCAGAGATTCCGGCGGGACCCTTCGACGCTCAAGTCAGCGCTCTAGGCAACAGCCGTGAGCTTGAGAAAGCTCGAAAGAAAAAGAGAGAGAGAGGCTCCGAGAAGAGCTCTCTCTGTAAGCGTTTAGGAGCGTTATGAGTGTGTTACCTGATCGGGTCCCTCTTATCCTTTTTATAGATGCCTGGAGTCGTGGGCTTGGGGCGTGATCACTTGTCAGAACATTAATTGATGGCAGCACAGTCCTATCAGAGTAGGTAGTCGCAGGGCATGGCCGATTGTTACGGCGCTTGCCAAACATGTCCCCTACGTCACCTTTTTGGTTGTCTTATGCGGACAATGATGGGTGATAAAGTTAGTCGTGTGGGTCCCAAGGTATAACCGTTGGGGGAGAAGGATGATGTTGAGTTGAAGCCAACTGTCCTTCGTAGAATATTGATTATAGAGTGCTTGTGTGGCACCATTCATGCTCTTGATAGTTTCAGAGAAGACCGATGGTGAACACTTGCATGACTGTTCATGTACGAGACTGTTCACGTACGAGGCTCTGTTCACTTGCATGGCACTGTTCATGGCCGGAGGGAGCTTGGCAGCTGCAGGTCCATGGTCAAGCGAGAGTTGAGACCGAGAGGAGCAACGTGGCAGCCATAAATGCCTTTATATAGGAGAGAGTAAGGCAATAAATGCCTTGGAGCCTTGTATGCAATTGTATGGCCTTGGAGGTGTCGAGCAATGTGGCAGCCATAAATGCCTTTAATAAGGCAATAAATGTCTTAGAGTAATTGGGTGTACGTGGCTTTATGAGTCCATAAATGCCTGTGTGAGAGTTATACCGTCGTTGAAAGGGGGCTCTATCAGTTTCCTTCTCATGATTCTCTATAGCGTTGGATCAGCCACATCAGATGCCCCCTCGCCCCTGAGACGAAGCAGGCCCACCCCAGCAAGGCGAAAGGGGTGTCACCTCCCAAGTGGCTGATCCTCACCCGACTTTGTGTCTTTAACCTTTGACATGAGTTTGGATGTGGGTCTCCGGCACATGCCATTGAGGCAAAGAGCCAATGATGCCGCAATGATGCTCCTGAGACAGAGGGAGCCGTTGCCGCGGAGGCAGAGATAAGCCGCTGAGGCTGTAATAAGGCCGTTGAGGCTAAAACAAGATGGCCGAAGCGAAATAAAGCCACAGGGCTGCAATAAATTGCCTTTGTATATTGATATCGACGTTGGAGCCAGTTTTTGGCTTTTGATGCTGAGTTGGTCTCAGGCTTGAGTGTCGATGGTTCATCGGGCTTTGAGTGCCGGTCGAGTCAGGCTTGTTGTTGAGAGCCAATGGTTTGTCGCTCTGCCAGTGGTACCCGGGCTTATGGTGCCGGCGCTTGGGGCCGGCCGAGGCCTTCCCTGCTGGACTCGGGCTTATGGTGCTGGCGCTTGGGGCCGACCGAGGCCTTCCCTGCTGGACCCGGCTTTTTGTACCGACCAGGGTCGGGCTTTAGTTGTTGAGAGCCGATGGTACATCGCTCTGCCAGTGGTACACTGGGCTTCGTGCTAGCTGGCCTAGGGCTTTTTGTGCTGACCGGGGTCGGGCTTTAGTTGTTGAGAGCCGATGGTACATCGCTCTACCAGTGGTACACTGGGCTTCATGCCTGGCTGGCCCAGGGCTTTTTGTGCCGACCGGGGTCGGGCTTTAGTTGTTGAGAGCCGATGGTACATCGCTCTGCCAGTGGTACACTGGGCTTCATGCCTGCTAGCCCAGGGCTTTTGTGCCGACGGGTCAGGCTTTAGTTGTTGAGAGCCGATGGTACATCGCTCTGGCAGTGGTACACTGGGCTTCATGCATGGCTGGCCCAGGGCTTTTTGTGCCGACCGGGGTCGGGCTTTAGTTGTTGAGAGCCGATGGTACATCACTCTGCCAGTGGTACACTGGGCTTCATGCCTGGCTGGCCCAGGGCTTTTTGTGCCGACCGGGGTCGGGCTTTAGTTGTTGAGAGCCGATGGTACATCGCTCTGCCAGTGGTACACTGGGCTTCGTGCCTGGCTGGCCCAGGGCTTTTTGTGCCGACCGTGGTCGGGCTTTAGTTGTTGAGAGCCGATGGTACATCGCTCTGCCAGTGGTACACTGGGCTTCGTGCCTGGCTGGCCCAGGGCTTTTTGTGCCGACGGGGTCGGGCTTTAATTGTTGAGAGCCGATGGTACATCGCTCTGCCAGTGGTACACTGGGCTTCATGCTTGGCTGGCCCAGGGCTTTTTGGATGCCAAAGCAGGTTGGCCTTGGATGTTGATGCAAGGTAGATCTTCCCTGCATGATATTTTTACGTATTAATGAAAGAAAACTGTCTTAAGTGCAATGTACTTAGCTCTTGTAGCTCCCATGTTTTTTTTTTTTGCGGGTTTGAGCACTTTCGTTCGCTAGTGACCTGCCCCCGGGAATCATGTTAGTTGGATTGGAGGTGTCGTTGCCCTTACTTGGGCCTTCCCTTGCATTGGAGGCCAGGACGAGATGTCTGTGGTCGGGAAGAAGCTAGAAACCAGGACAAAGCTGGAGGTCGTTGAGGAAAGCTTTGACAGTTGGCTGTCGTTGAAGACGAGTGGTTGGGAGAGTCCATCGAGGACTTTGCTGAGAGTAAAAAGGCCGACGGAATTGCTAAGAGGGCCCTTTGCCTAGCTCTTTCCTTGAAGAGATTGATTGCCCTCGGTGCTGAAGCTTGAAAGCAGCTAGAACAAAATCCGTAAAAGGTCCTGGGCTCAGTTTGGCTTTTGGGTGTAATAGAGAGAAGGAGAGAGAGGAAAGTTGGAGTCAACAGTCAAAGCCTTTGCCCTCATCTTCCTCCTTGCGTTAATTGCAACAATACCTCTCGGCTTACTACCGTAAGAGATTAAAATGCCCATAAATACTTGAGGAGTTAGGATTTGGGTGGCAACCTTTGCCCTCATCTTCCTCTTTGCGTTAATTGCAACAATACCTCTCGGCTTACTACCGTAAGAGATTAAAATGCCCATAAATACTTGAGGAGTTAGAATTTGGGTGGCAAGGAGTGGCGCTCTGCTGGCTAACGAGCCTGGCCTTAATGGCCATTGAGCTTGAGTTTGAGGTTGCTCTTGCTCCTGAGCTTGTTGCCATGCGGCCATGGAATATCGCTCCCATAGCCTTTGAACAACTACCGTTAATGCTTGAATCTTCAGGGTGAGGGTGGCCCGGTGATTTGCTTGAATGGCGTGAACTGGTGGTGATGGTGGAACAGAGAACTAGCATCTTGTTGCTCAGTTTGTTGAGGTTGCCCCCAGCGTTACTGGTGAAAGCTTCCCGATTCTTGTCATCACCCTCTTCACGATCCACCATTTTGATGAAAAAAGGATGAGGATCTACAAACCAGCATCGCTGACCCTCCCCCTACCTGGCGCGTCAATCTGTTGACGCCAGATCACCGCCCTGAGCGTCCATGAGCGTCCGGTCGCCTCCTCCAGCGAGCTCCTCGCGCCTGCAGGCCTGCAAACAAGTCCCGAGGGCCAGAGATTCCGGCGGGGACCCTCTCAAGTCAGCGCTCTGGCAACAGCCGTAAGCTTAAGGAAGCTCGAAAGAGAAAGAGAGAGAGACTCCGAGAAGAGCTCTCTCTGTGAGCGTTTAGGAGCGTTATGAGCGTGTTACCTGATCGGGGTCCCTCTTACCCTTTTTATAGATGTATGGAGTCTGTGGGCTTGGGGCGTTATAATTGTCAGAACATTAATTGATGGCAGCATAGTGGAGCTTACCTCCATATGACGTGTCAAGCTGCAGGTCGTGTCCTGTCAGAGTAGGGCGCTTGCCAAACATGTCCCCTACGTCACCTTTTTGGTTGTCCTATGCGGACAGTGATGGGTGATAAAGTTAGTAGTGTGGGTCCCAAGGTACAGCCGTTGGGGGAGAAGAATGATGTTGAGTTGAAGCCAATTGTCCATCGTAGAACATTGATTATAGAGTGCTTGTGTGGCACCATTCATGCTCTCTGATGAGTTTCAGAAAAGACCAATGGTGAACACTTGCATGGCACTGATGAAGCTCTGTTCACTTGCATGGCACTGTTCACGTCGAAGGGAGCTTTGCAGCCGCAGGTCCGAGGCCAAAGGAGAGTTGAGACCGAGAGGAGCAACGTCATAAATGCCTTTATTTAGGGAGAGAGTAAGGCAATAAATGCCTTAGAGCAATTGTATACACGTTGGCCTTAGAGGTGTCGGCGGCAACCATAAATGCCTTTAATAAGGCAATAAATGTCTTAGAATAATTGGATGTACGTGGCTTATAAGGCCATAAATGCCCTAGTGTGAGAGATATACCATGGCCGAAAGGGACTCCGTCAGTTTCTTTCCTTCATAATTCTCTAATAGCGTTGGACCAGCCATATCAAGTCCCATGCACAAAATTGAATCAAATTCTTACTTTAAAGTTAAACACTCTAGTTTGCCAAGAGAATGGACAGGGCTTTCCCATGCACAATAATGTGAGTCAAAGGAGAATATAGCACAGAAGGTTGTTCAAGTTTTTCTCTTTGGCTGCTCCAAAGTTATATCCCCTTTCCAGCTCTCTACTTCTTCGAAATATAGCTGCTTGAACCAACTCTCAGCCACAAAAAATAACTAAATAAAATAAAATAAATCCTCACGTACGTTGACTCCTTATTCCTGCATGGTAGTATATGAATATTAATTTAACATCATCAAAATTAGCCTGACCGGACATTATAAATTATTTGCTAGAACGTGACAGCAAATTACATGCAAGCCATTGAAGATGTGCCCTTAAAAAACAGAGCGTCAAATCTTGACACCATTGCAATTACTAATTGCTAAAGGTAAACCCAAGGTCATGGCCTTGAAATAAAATGAGCTACAAACGTTGGCACTGTTGCATGTACCATCTACGTACGTACGTACTATCTTTTTTCCTAAGCGCATGATTGGTAATGGATGACAACTGACAAGCCACTGTTCAAGCCCTCCAATTATTTCCAATGACGTAGCTAATTGTACTCAGAGATTCACCACATCTTTCCAACAAAATCAAAGTACATGAATTGGCAATGCATGACAAACCGCCCATTATAGTCTTCCAATTATTAAATTAATAATTGGTTATTTAATTGTCTAGATCATGTTCGCTAATTGATTCAAGTATTTGTTTATGATAAAATTTTCTGAATTAAGAAGAGAGCGTGCATTGATCAAAAATATCATCGATCAAACGCGTTCCAACTTTCCTGCTGAAATTCTAGGTGGAACAGGGTAAAATTAACAACAACCGACCGGCCCTTAATCCCGCCCGTTAGACGTAGCTAAGGGACAAATATCTCTATCACCGACCGTTGGATACCAATCAAACGGACGGATCTCTTGGATTCCATAATAGATTTCGCCCCGCTCCCTGGCAAGGCCGGTAACTACCTGTAAATTGAAGCCGCAATCAAACAACGCGAAGAATATTTCCTCCGCTCGCTTCGCTTTTTCCACTCGTATAAATTTGGAGTGCGACAGCGAGCGGTTTCTTTACCCTCACCGCCTTTCTTCTCCCGTTCTTCTCCTCCTTCCCACGAAAGCCATGGGGGACCGGGCCTACCCCTCCTCTGACCGTAACGCCATCGGTGCTCGAACCCTCAATGGCAGTGTAGCCACCGCCAACGGCGGCGCCCGCGGACCTCCGGCCTTCCCGCCCACCAAGACCCAGCAGTACGGCCCCACCCGCCTCCCCTACCGACCCCCGCCCGTCCGCCCCCCCGCCGCCGCGGGTGCTGCTGCGCTTGCTGTCTCTGGCTGACGCTCTTCCTGATCGCCCTCGTCCTCCTCGCCGCCTTGGCCGCCGGCGTCTTCTACGTCCTCTACCACCCCCAGCCCCCAGCTTCTCCGTCGACTCTCTCCGCCTCTCCGCCCTCAACCTCACCTCCTCCAATCTCCTCACCTCCCACCTCGACCTAGCCGTCACCGCTCGGAATCCCAACCGGAAGGTCGTCTTTCTCTACGACGACGTCGCCATCTCCGCCTACGCCGACGAGGTGCAGATCGGGGAGGGCTCGTTCCCGGCGTTCGTCCACGGCACCAAGAACACCACCGTCCTCAAAGCCACGGTCTCGAGCTCGGGGCGGAGCCTGGAGCCAGAGGAGGCGGCGGATCTGAGGAAGAGGACGAAACTCGCGCTGAAGATTGATCTCGACACGAAGGCCGGGGTCAAGATCGGTGGGTTCAAGTCCAAGTGGATCGGGATTAGGGTGTCGTGCGACGGGATCGACGGCCGCGTCGCCAAGACTTCGACGGCGGACGCCCGGTGCCAGGTGAAGCTTCGGATCAAGATCTGGAACTGGACGTTCTAGAGAAAATAATTCCATCGTCAATTTAAAATCATAAAATGTGAAAAAAAAACAGTTCATGGTTTAGTTTTCCATAGATTTTCCTTGTAATTTTTTTTAAAAAAGTTTGTGGAATATTTGTTAGTGGTTGTGGATCGAGTAAGTTATGATCTTTTATTTTATATGATTACATTGTTATCTTCTATTCAATAATAATTTACTGCAAGCATAGAGTTAGAAACTTAGAATCATCAGATGTCCATCTTCGTAAGTTTCATAGTGGAAGAAATATTTGCGATGGCATCGGCGTGGTCATGGTGACGTGGCAGTGTCGGTAGAACCGCTAGGCCTTAGTCCCGTACTTTCCACGCGTCTTCGTGTCGAGCATCGGCGGTCCTTTTTCTTTCAACATAGTTGACTCTCGCCTGAAATGCACCGGTATTGGTAATGGTGAACATTAATTTAATTTTAAAAAACAACCTATTTTAATTAAAAAAATATAATTTTGACGCTTAAACTATCATTTATAATTTATTTTAATTCTCAATTATTGTAATTTAACATTTTTTATATTTTAAAAATATTATATTTCTAATATTTTATTACATAAATTAATCAATTAAAATTAGCAGCATAATTGTCATATTATCTTATCAATCAATTTTAAATTACATATTTATTATTTTATAAATCAATTTTAAATTTTTGACTATAATTACTTTATAAATTTTAATATACATATATATTAATTTCAAAGGATAAGATATGCTCCTTCTTGATGATGAAGGGATCATTAATTATACCAGCTGGGAGCTGAAGGAATTTGTTTTACATTCCAAGCAGTGAAAAATAACAGCATAGAATTTGTCTTCAATTTGACAAGCAAGCGGCACTTTTCTCGGATCCCATCCTTTTCTTTCAATATTATTCATTTATTAGAGTGGAAGAAATAAGGGATAATGAAAGCAGCCTCTTGATTGGTGTGCGCGCGCACCACCAACTGACGGCAGCCATAGGATAGGAGTGGTTATTTTTTTTTTTTTTTAATTTTTTTTCAAAGGAGTAGGCGGCCGGTTAGTGGAGGACCGGGTACTTGATTACCGTGGTGGCGACTCGCTGATGCTCTCAGGTCAGGTCCACTGCGTGAGCGAAGGACTCGGGAATATGTGGGGACCGATCGATATTCGATCGAGCTAGACGCCTTATATAATCAATCCTTAGCTAGAGGCCTTATTATTAAGGAGTAACTTTCATTTATCTTTTGCTTTAAACTGCTAGTTATGAAGAGGGGATATCATATATTAGTTCTCTGGCAATAGGGACGGGAGTGGGTAGGGGGGGGAGGAGTATATAAGGGAAAGAGACGCCATATGCCAAGCTATTTAAGTTATGGCGATGCATGTACATGCTTCGTTCAACGACCACGATGCACTATGATTGGTGTTTGGATCCAAATTTCGTTGAAGCACAATGTTGTCCCAACTCAAAATTTAAAGCTTCTCGGTGACGTGTTATCAGTTTGTTTGGATGGATGGATGGAATTTGTCTTCATCGTACCTAATTTAAGTAAATCTGTTTTACTTTACCTTTTGGGAGACATATAAAAATATTTGTTGGCATCCCTTGCAGCCTTGTTTTTATGATCCAAAGCCCTCTTCTCGAAATTTTGTGGATAGCAATCTGCATCCATATATAAAATTAATTTCAATGAATCAATTTATTTAATTACTTTATGAGTTGGGAAGGGATTATGATATTTTAGAATTATCCTGTGGTATGGTATATACAATTTCGAGTTCACTTTGAAAATTGAAGGCTTCATTAATATTTTACTTAGGAAGCTCCATAATTGAAAACTCTCTTTGCCTAAGCCCTCTTACAGCAAACGAAATATGCTACAATTTCGAGTTCACAAAAGACTTCCATGAAAATTCCTTGCCTTAATTATCTATCTCTTAAATCCAAAGAAGACGTATAAAATGACAAACTGCATCTATGCTTCAATCTTCCTATTTTTTCAAATTACGTCTTAGACTCCCCATGAATTTTAACTTTTTCCTTATCTTTAATAAGAGACTTTAATGGATCACCTTCCATGTGCATCACAGGTACGAGCATTAATCTACCAAATTACTGGGCATGAAATAAGCAACTGAGGACCTCTCTATATGCCATCTTAATTACAGTCATTGCTGGTCAGCATGTACAACTACTACTAGCTAGCTAGAAGGCACTCGTTGCTTTTGCTGGTGCAGTGGGAAAGGAGGTCCTTCCGAAAGAAAGACATCTTTGGAAGACCTCAAGAATATTTAGGTCCCCTGATGGACTGGATGAATTTTTTTTTTCAAAAAAAAACAGCTTATTGACATTACAAATCACTCTAAAAGTGTGAAGTAATATACATCGGTTGACGCATGCACTTCTGATCATATATTTCTCTTGCCGCTTCAAATGAGAATATGGTATGTATATATATATATATATATATATATAGTCTTGACCAGTCTCGCTGCATGCGTAAATTTCTCCAAGAGAGAGCTACGTTTATTTAGTTGGTTTTTGGTTCATTTAGCTGCTTCCTCGATTTATGTGCCGGATCGATAATTTTCTACAACTCTGGCCGCGTAGCACGTGCGGCCACGAGGTGGCGACCTTGCACGGATTCTAGCTATGACGTGGGCCGTACGAGACATGGCCCGGATTAGATTCCCACGTGCGGGTGGAAGGAGCGAGCCAGCCCGTCAAATTAAGCACCGCCATTAGCTGTCCGCGATCGTACCTCGGTGCCTGAGGCTTTGCTTGGTTGTACGATGGTGCAATTCCTGCACCTTTCCCACTTTGACTTTTTGGGAGAGAAACGTTCTTCTGACCTCCGGATGGTCCACCTGCCTAATAGGTGACAGTGGCCAGGTTCCGACCCCTCTGATTGGAAAAATAAGATGATCATGGTCTCATGAGCAATACCATGACATGTGGTCCATTTGAAGAACCTGAAGATTGGATGGCTTATGGATGTTGGAAAAAAAAAGCTTGACCATCATCAATCTTTAGGCATCAATGTTAACATCCGCTGACAAAAAACCTGTTAAGATCGTGAGATGCATCCACGTTGCATCGATTGCCATCTCTAGATTGTTGGCTGGTATTGGCCTCTAGTGAACAGCTGCTACCCATAACAAAGAACCTGAGGTTGGATAAACGAGTTCCTTTGATGTCCACATGCAAGCCCGTCATCAAGATCAATGTTTTGAAATTCGGATTGGACAACGAATCGACTTTACATTTGAGTCATGAATCAATCGGTTTGATCGAATAAATCAATTTGATCGAACTAAATGATGTTATAATTAATTTTTAATTTAATAATATTAAAATAATAAAATATAAATATTAAACTATAAAAAAATTTATTTGTTTTGTCCATGAAGGCATATTTTTACACAGTAAGCATCGGCTTAAAAAATAAAAACTCATAAAACTTAAATCCACTTGTTAAGATCACTAGGACTATCTCTATCGGTGCTTCTGCCTCCTCACTTTCATTCGCTCTTCGGTTTTATCTCTCCACTCCTCACATACGTATTATAAGTAAAGAAAATCACAAGAACTTATTTGTCCGTTTCCTCCATTCTATTGCCATATAACCGATAGTATCAGAAGACAAAAGAAAAAAAGTAAAAGAAATCAATAGACGAAGGCTTTTTGCTCTTTCAGGGACATAAGAAACAGAGAGAGAGCATAAAACAAGGAACAAGATAAAGTACAAAGTTGGGCAAATAAAAAAAAGTAAAAAAAATCAAAAGATAGTAGAGGAAAAAACATTGGGATAAAAAAATCAAAAAAAAGAGGAAGCATACCCGAGAGGAGAGGCAGAGGTAACTGCGGACGAAGGAAGACGAAGGGGCAGACTGTTTTAAAAACAGTAAAAAATCTAACTCTAACTTTATTTTTTAAACCCAGAAGTTTAAAAATCGGGATTGAACCGGTTCTTCAAAACCCGACCGGTTCAATAGGTTTTTCGGTTTTCACCAGGTCATAGAAAAGTTAGCTTTAATAATAAAATCGGACCGGACGGATGACCGGTTCCCGATTAGACCAGTTCAATCGGCCGATCCGGTCCGATTTTCAAAACAGTGATCAAGATGGTAAGAAAAGTCATACTTTGGTCATTTTAATTTCGAGTCTTGCGCATAGATTCTTTTTTCTTTAAAACTAACTAAGGGTATAATCGAGCCAAATCGAATTAGCATAATGCCAAGTTCAAACTAAATTTAACTCTAAAATTTAAAGCTCGAAACTCAATTCAAGTTCGATCGAATTTCTTATTTAAAACTCGAACTCGAGCTCAATAAAATACTCGATATACTCAAAACTCAATTCAAATTTTTATGTAAAAAATTAATTAATAATTTTTAAATTAAATTAAAATATATTTTTAACTAAAAATTTAAAAAAAAATTATATAATCAAAATAATGTTATGAATATGTATAGTTATAAAAATAAAAAATATTTTTTAAATCAATTTTGAATTTTCTCAACTGAATTACACTCCTAGCCCCTTCTAACTTTTAATTTAAGTAAATATTACTTTTCTATATTCAATCTTTATCAACCAGCTGTCAACAAAAGCTATCAGGTGACCATCGCATGCCCTTGTTGACAGGGCTTCTGCCAAAATTACCTTTGTTAGCTGGAGATCCAAAGATGGTAGGGTGTTTAGTACTTGCCAATAGCATCGTGCGATCCTTAATTGCTCTTCTTCTTTAAATAGATTCATGCCAAACAAAAAAATACAAAAGGATAAAGGCTAAGCAAAAAAAAAAAAAAAAAAAAACCTGGATAGACCTACCATTACCTTCCCTCACACTGATATTAAAGGGACAAAGCATGTAACTTGGCTAGAACTGAAGTCCTCTCTCCGTAATACTTTAATCACCGCTACCTTGCTTCTATTTGTTTGATTCATTTTTTTAGACAAATATCCTTAAATAAAACGTTCCCTTCTCCCTTGTTCTCTCTCAACCTTTAAAGATATAGACCGATATTTTTGGATAACAATCAAAATGCTAAACCATAGAAAAAGAGAAGGAAACAAAGAAAATAAAGTGGATGACAGCTCATTTGCTGACCGATGAACAATGCTTTCAATGAAGAGAGAGATGATGGTGCTCCAAGCGATTCAAATCCTTTTGACGGTGGGTCCGCACCACAAGGGTGTCAAAGGTGTAGCAGCCAACAGCCGCCAAGCAACAGTGCAAGTGCAAATGAAATCAAAATAAGTTGGTGGTGATGCTGGCAACGATGGCATTTCTTATCTTTGCATTCACATATCAAATCTTCTTTAACTCCTCAAGGCCATTTGAACAAGTTGCAGCTCCACAACTAAGAGTATTTAACTATCTAAATAGAGAATTTTCGATATATTTACAATAAAAAAACAATGAACAAAGAAGGTAAACCTACAGCCAATTTTCTTGAAAATGCCGTGAAGACCTTGCCAGAGTTCATTCCGAGAAGGAATCAGTGGATGGCGTGGGAGATAGCCAATTTTCGATGATAGGGAAATGATTGAGAGGGTAGTGGTACAGTGTTTGATGGCAAGAGAGTCGAAGGTAGTGATGAAGCGGGTGGAGGGGAGGTCGTTGCCGAGGAGGATGAGGGCGAGAGAGCAACGAAGGACGAACGGGTCGAAGAGAGAAGGATTATAGTAAATAGCAGGGGGCGGAATATTCTGGGTCATGGCCTGAAGTCGGATAGGAGGTCATTGAGGTTAGAGGTGGCGGACGGGAGGGAAGGAGAAAGAGGTTTCTGTTGTGGTTGATGAGGTGGATGGGCTTCTGATCGGTTAACAAGTATTGTTAATGGTGTCATCAATGATAAAGATAAATAAGCTTTACTTCTAAATGATTGTGGATGGCTGGCTACCATCAATAAACATGAACCATTAATGGCGCCGTGGAGGGTAGCCCGAATTTTATAAGTGTCATTAAAGACGTTAATTAAAGCATTTTAAGGGAGATTTGAGGGGTCAAATGTGATTTTTCCAAGGTAAAAATGGTGTCTCATGGCACGGCAAGTGAGTTGAGTTGAATCTCTTGCTGAACTACTGCCGCCTCCCTTTTCTTGTCTTTTTTTTTTTTCTCGTCTCGATCCAATCCAATCTCCGATGTTCATCCATGGCGACGCTGTCCCATTTCTGCCCCACGTTCTCCATTCCCTCCCCGGGTCGCCCAAACCCTTTTCACAGATGCCGCTCCACTTTTGTCGCCACCGTCTCTTCCCAACTCTCAGATGCAGGCATGCAGCAACCAAGGAGGGTACCCTCTGAATCCATCCATCTCTCGATCTCTCTCTTGAAATCTATGCAACGAACTCTTTTTCTCTGTTCCTTCTAATTTGCGAGCCTTAAATTGCCTTAATTAATTTGTTCCAAACTTAGCCTACTTGATGAGGAATTATTGCTTTCTTTACAATCGACTCTGAAAATCATGAATTTCGTTTCATTTTCTTACAGTTCTTCATTCTGATTTGCTAAGTGTAATACAAGGTCGTGTTGGTTCTCTAGGTCTTGAATATGGGATCATGACACTGAACCTTGTAAAATATGGGTAATGATGATGATCATCATCATATCCTATGTAATCCTCGAATGCGTTTATTGATTCCAAGTAATAGGACCTTCAATTTTCCCTCAAATTAAATTTTTTAAAAAAATCTGAAGAAGTGCTGGCATGTCATCATCGAAAAGGATTTTCAAAGCACGATGGAGGTACTGCTAGAAGTAATGATCTTCGCTTTTCATTTTTTAAATCGGGGTTCTGGTTTGTTGTTAAATCTCATGAACCATTGTCTCATGAAAGATTGGACTATTTTGTTACGCTATCAATGAGAATTTTATCACGAAAAAGGCTATATGCTGATTGAGGAAGACAAGGATGCAGTTAAGTAGCCATTGCTGATGGTGTTAGGCTGCCCGGCTGTGTTGTTCTAATCTTGTCTTCTCCATCCTATTTCATCCTCTTGTCATCAGAGTGCTAAATTTGAAGAATGCTAAATTTTGCAGAATCCATGAGCTTACTGCAAGTGTTTAAATATTCCACTGAGGTGGTTTCTCATCACACTTGATATTATAATTTTGTAGTCCTTAAAGGCTCAAGTCCATTTTAAATTGAACATTGTTTCAGTTTTCAATTTGTATCTGAATAACTTGAAGTGGTTGAGAAGACTCATTATGTATCTGCAAGCAAATGGCTATTTAAAATTGAACTACTACTTGCTTTTCCTTTTTTGCAGATGTGAATATGTGATATCACCGTTTAGCATAGAACAAAGAGCATGTGCGATCACCTTTTCAACCTTGCACACAAGTTATGTCATATCAATAGCAAACAACATTTTCCTCTGGATTATTTTGTCTCTGTTATCTATGCATCATAGTCCATGCATTTGTTCTGCATACATAAGGAAAGTGCACTTTTTCTCTACACACATGCATGCATGCATGCACAAAGTGATGCATGATGGTAGGTGGATTCTACCGCATTATTTCATTATAATCTGCTCGGATCTGTATCCTTGCCAAATCCAGGACTGGTCTTTATCACTTCTGATCTCCTTGAAGAAACAAATCCTGGATATCAATGACATATATCTATAAATGAGGAAAGAAGGAAATGTTAGGTCATTTGTTCTGGTTGAAGAGTGCCACACTTTTTGTTGGGCTCATGTACAATTAATTAGTGGGTGTCTAATGCTTGTAACACTGGTGGCTCCAGCCATTGTATTTTACACATCTACTAGGTATGCATCCAACGATATCTTCTAATTGATTGAAAAGATACGCTGTTTAGTCCTAAATATATTCGCTTAGTTTTAGTCATTTACAACTGTGAATTCACTCAAAGATCACACATTTTGTGAAGTCATATTTACAACCGAGCTCAGTTGAATGTATGTCCATCAAACTATGATTATGCAGTGCACTAATAATTTTTGCTGGTGCTTGCAATGAACTTGGTTATGGGCATCCCCCCCACCCAAAAAAAAAAAAGAAGCATGTGTGTGTGAGAGAGAGTTTGTGTCAACTGCAGCATAGGCTTTTTTCCTTCCAATAAATGGGGATGGAAGGGAAGAACAAGTGATAGATGCTATGATCTGATCAATTTCCTTTCATACCAGTACTCTTTGAGCAAACACTTGTGCAATAGGATTTCATCAAACACTACCAGGTTTTGTTGGGTGATGTGTAATGCCTTTTGTCTCAGCTACTGCGCCAAATGTCCAAGCTTCTCATTTTTGGAAATATTTATTATTCAAGTAGATATGAATAACTGAATTATTCTTGTAGCATCTTGTTTTTTCTGGAAATTTTTCAGATGATTATTCAGTGAGACACTTCTTGTTGTAGTTAGATCATAGGATAGTATTTTATCAATTGGCATTTCCTTTCAGATTTCAACCAAAACTGCTTGAGGAGGTGCACATGCTTCACCTGCAGGTATGGATCATCACCAGCACAAGTTGCATCATCTTGCATTGTGACATTTGTGACGCTTGCTGACGCTGCAAGTGCAGCATGTATACGATGGTGTAATTTGTTCATTTGTGCAATCATATATCCTGTATTGCTATAGCTGATATTTCCATGCATACATTGATGTTTCATGTGGGACAAACAGAGATGCTAAAGGAATGGGTCCAGAAAAAGTGTATCCTTACCTTTCTATGATAAATTTGGAATCAACATTTTAAAAGCAGCTGTTCTTGTTCTCATCATTTCTGAAAATATGATACAATTCAATCATAAGCAAGATGTTGTCATCTCATTTTTTTTTTATCTTTAATCCTTGATCAGGTCTATTTTAAGTCAGGTCTGTTATGGTCACCATCATGATCCATTTGTGTTCCTCAATTTTTTGATCTTGAATTCTTGACCAGGTCTATTTTAGGTCAGGTCTGTTATGGTCACCATCATGATCCATTTATGTTCTTCCTAATTATTGTATTATTGTTGCAAACTGCCCCTTTTCATGGAAATATTCCTATTCTCAAAATATTTAGAGAAGAAGTAGCGTTCTAGTCTGTTACACGCTGTATCATGTTTGAAAGTACATACACTCTCTATGCTGCCTGCTGCATGCAACTATTAGGAAGGACCATGAAAATTAAAATTAGAAGAGAAATACGCCACCTCTATATGCCAGATGCTGCTTGCACCTCTGAGCATGGACTTTAAAAATTAAAACTTGAGAACAGGTCGCATGAAGATATATATATAGTTTGTTGGGAAAATTCTTACCACGGTTTCTGGATTTCATCAAATGATCTCAACTACCTTACTCAATGCAATCTAGAAACTTATCAGACCATTAGAGCCTAGAGCCCATTAGCATGAGATAGTTTTGCATCCATCTAGGACTTTGTCTTCAACACGACCTTGCTGCTGTTTTATTAGTGGTACTTGCTGTCTGTCGATTTGTTCCAAGCTCGAGTAAATAGCTACAGTATTATTTTTGCTAATTGTAATATTAAAATAATATTATGACTATTTCCTTTCCTATCACCAGTATCTTGATGTCTCACCATCATGGTGCTAACTTGTGTGTCGGTGTGCTTCCATGACATAGCAAGCTGTAGTTCTTTTCTGATAGGCTCCAGTTTCAAGTTTCAAAAAGGCTGCAGAAGATGGGCAGCTGATTTTTGTCACTGCAGGTAAATTTAGTTTTCAGATGTAGCCTTTAGTTGGGCTCATCTGTATTGGTTATTCAGTTATTCTGAATTGTGAGTTCCATAGCAGACTAAAGTGTGGTGGTTAAATTTGCAGATGATGCATAATTATATAAAACAGTGGCACCACTTTTAAATATCATCTTAGACATCATGGGGAAGGCGATTCCTCTCATCTGCTGGTAAATTTTATTCAAGAACATGCCTCACTTTGTGTTTCTATATATGTATTAAGATCTGCAAAGACACGTGTTGGAGTGTGTCTAGTGTACATTCATTATGCATGATGTTGGTGTTAGGTAGGTCAAGGAACCTGAGTAATACCTTTTTGTTAGCCTCTTTGGATGAAATCGTAAATTATTACAAATAGTTTCAGAACAAATTCATCCCATGGCTCATATAAAGTAGAGGACACTGCAGCATGGACTTGTTTGGGACTGATCTTAGGTTGATTGCAGCATTTGTAATTGGATTTTGATGAGATTTAGATCCTTAGCTTCGTGAGAATGTTAGAGCTTAAAAGAGAAGTTTGCGAGGACCTATGTGGTCGGGTATTTAGTTTCACCTTAGTTATGCATTGAGTAGATCTTAGGTGTATATATAAGGCCAGAGAAGTCAAATAATGCCTACTTTTTGGGTGAAGTCCTTGCTTGTTACGAAATCTCTTTCCTTCATTGTGATACTTTTGAATGCAATAATTGCGGTCAAGAATTTGTCTTAGGGAGGTTGGAAATGGTCCAGCTATTAAACTCATTGCCAGCAAGATGGGAAGGTTGTGTTTACTCCTGTCTGGCCGTGTACTAGTCTAAGTAGATGCACTTATTAAGTAGACTGTTCCAATGTGCTGTTTTCATTTTATTGTGTTTGTACTATTGTAGTATGATGGCTTCCTTTTCAGAAGGTTTGCTTTCTCAGTGAGAATGCCGGACTGGACCCTAATGTTCTTCTTAACGTAGGTTAAAATTGAGTGCAGGAAACCGTTCATCAATTTTTAAACTGTATTCCCAATTCATTACTTTGCTGGATTTTGTGTGAACTTCACATACTGCAGATTAGTGCATGCATGTTTTCAGTCAAGGGACCTTCAATGGTTAAAACCTCCTATCCAACTGTATTTCCTTTGAACCATCAGCAGAAGGTTTGTAATCTTTTTGGATGCCTAAAATTGAGCTGAAACATGAAGTAGATGTGATTCTAGATGTTACCAGAAGGCATTCTTTTTATGGCAGGATTTAAGGCTTGCTTTGGGCTTATTAGCTGAATCTGTTTCTCAATCAAGTCCAATGGCAGTTGTTGCTCATGAGTCATATAAAGTCGTGAAGTTTCATGGCCATGGTGATCAGGACTTCTCAGATAGTTTTTGAGGCATTGAGATCGAAATTGAAACGTCTGGAATATTGAAAAAACTTGCTACACCCTTTGAACTTAATTTTTGATTTCACAAGTTTATTATGATAGCATCTGAACAACTCTGTGCTATGGAAGTTTTACCCCAGATTTCCTAGAGTGTAATTTGCATTCTAGTTTCTTGATCTAATATAAGTTATACTACCTTAAATTGTTTTGTAAAACCTTGGTCTTTACCTCATATACAGCAAAGAAAAAGTGTTGCACTTGTCAAAGCTACAGCACAGAACGATGTTAAAGTTAGTTTTGAGAAAACTTCAGGCCCTTTATTGCAAATATGTACATCCTCCAAAATCTAAATTCTCCCGTGCTATTATTAGGATATTTTTCTTATTAATTCTAGATTACCCTCTGTGTGTGTATTAGTTACGAATTTGTTGTAGCATACCTTTGCCAGGTAGTATGGTGAATGTGATAAAATTTAAAGCGCTTTTACATAGCAGGTGCAGACTCTAGACACGACCTAAAGTTTTGATTATAGATAATAAAACTTATTGTTGATTTGTAAACAAATCTTGAAAGATTGCAAACATGGTATCAAGTTTTGGCCGCAAAACTCTTGATATCCTACAGGTAAAAGTTTGCACAGAAGCCTAAGAGTAATACTTCAATCCTTTTTAGCAGTACTCAAGGCTTTTCAACATCTCTAAGGACGTCCATGTTCAGGTGGAGGCTGCTTGGTTTTAAGCAGATCAGTTTGTCATGTAAAAGGATTTAAATTGAGATCATTTCTGCTCAGCAAGGCATCTGTATGGGAGCCAATCAAGTGACAATTAGTGGATGAAGGTTTTTGGACAGCCTTTATGCTTGGAAACCTGCAAACTTTCCCTTATCCTAGAATGGTTGGAGTGTGTCTAGTGTACATTCATTATGCATGATGTTGGTGTTAGGTAGGTCAAGGAACCTGAGTAATACCTTTTTGTTAGCCTCTTTGGATGAAATCGTAAATTATTACAAATAGTTTCAGAACAAATTCATCCCATGGCTCATATAAAGTAGAGGACACTGCAGCATGGACTTGTTTGGGACTGATCTTAGGTTGATTGCAGCATTTGTAATTGGATTTTGATGAGATTTAGATCCTTAGCTTCGTGAGAATGTTAGAGCTTAAAAGAGAAGTTTGCGAGGACCTATGTGGTCGGGTATTTAGTTTCACCTTAGTTATGCATTGAGTAGATCTTAGGTGTATATATAAGGCCAGAGAAGTCAAATAATGCCTACTTTTTGGGTGAAGTCCTTGCTCGTTACGAAATCTCTTTCCTTCATTGTGATACTTTTGAATGCAATAATTGCTGTCAAGAATTTGTCTTAGGGAGGTTGGAAATGGTCCAGCTATTAAACTCATTGCCAGCAAGATGGGAAGGTTGTGTTTACTCCTGTCTGGCCGTGTACTAGTCTAAGTAGATGCACTTATTAAGTAGACTGTTCCAATGTGCTGTTTTCATTTTATTGTGTTTGTACTATTGTAGTATGATGGCTTCCTTTTCAGAAGGTTTGCTTTCTCAGTGAGAATGCCGGACTGGACCCTAATGTTCTTCTTAACGTAGGTTAAAATTGAGTGCAGGAAACCGTTCATCAATTTTTAAACTGTATTCCCAATTCATTACTTTGCTGGATTTTGTGTGAACTTCACATACTGCAGATTAGTGCATGCATGTTTTCAGTCAAGGGACCTTCAATGGTTAAAACCTCCTATCCAACTGTATTTCCTTGAACCATCAGCAGAAGGTTTGTAATCTTTTTGGATGCCTAAAATTGAGCTGAAACATGAAGTAGATGTGATTCTAGATGTTACCAGAAGGCATTCTTTTTATGGCAGGATTTAAGGCTTGCTTTGGGCTTATTAGCTGAATCTGTTTCTCAATCAAGTCCAATGGCAGTTGTTGCTCATGAGTCATATAAAGTCGTGAAGTTTCATGGCCATGGTGATCAGGACTTCTCAGATAGTTTTTGAGGCATTGAGATCGAAATTGAAACGTCTGGAATATTGAAAAAACTTGCTACACCTTTGAACTTAATTTTTGATTTCACAAGTTTATTATGATAGCATCTGAACAACTCTGTGCTATGGAAGTTTTACCCCAGATTTCCTAGAGTGTAATTTGCATTCTAGTTTCTTGATCTAATATAAGTTATACTACCTTAAATTGTTTTGTAAAACCTTGGTCTTTACCTCATATACAGCAAAGAAAAAAGTGTTGCACTTGTCAAAGCTACAGCACAGAACGATGTTAAAGTTAGTTTTGAGAAACTTCAGGCCCTTTATTGCAAATATGTACATCCTCCAAAATCTAAATTCTCCCGTGCTATTATTAGGATATTTTTCTTATTAATTCTAGATTACCCTCTGTGTGTGTATTAGTTACGAATTTGTTGTAGCATACCTTTGCCAGGTAGTATGGTGAATGTGATAAAATTTAAAGCGCTTTTACATAGCAGGTGCAGACTCTAGACACGACCTAAAGTTTTGATTATAGATAATAAAACTTATTGTTGATTTGTAAACAAATCTTGAAAGATTGCAAACATGGTATCAAGTTTTGGCCGCAAAACTCTTGATATCCTACAGGTAAAAGTTTGCACAGAAGCCTAAGAGTAATACTTCAATCCTTTTAGCAGTACTCAAGGCTTTTCAACATCTCTAAGGACGTCCATGTTCAGGTGGAGGCTGCTTGGTTTTAAGCAGATCAGTTTGTCATGTAAAAGGATTTAAATTGAGATCATTTCTGCTCAGCAAGGCATCTGTATGGGAGCCAATCAAGTGACAATTAGTGGATGAAGGTTTTTGGACAGCCTTTATGCTTGGAAACCTGCAAACTTTCCCTTATCCTAGAATGGTTGGAGTGTGTCTAGTGTACATTCATTATGCATGATGTTGGTGTTAGGTAGGTCAAGGAACCTGAGTAATACCTTTTTGTTAGCCTCTTTGGATGAAATCGTAAATTATTACAAATAGTTTCAGAACAAATTCATCCCATGGCTCATATAAAGTAGAGGACACTGCAGCATGGACTTGTTTGGGACTGATCTTAGGTTGATTGCAGCATTTGTAATTGGATTTTGATGAGATTTAGATCCTTAGCTTCGTGAGAATGTTAGAGCTTAAAAGAGAAGTTTGCGAGGACCTATGTGGTCGGGTATTTAGTTTCACCTTAGTTATGCATTGAGTAGATCTTAGGTGTATATATAAGGCCAGAGAAGTCAAATAATGCCTACTTTTTGGGTGAAGTCCTTGCTCGTTACGAAATCTCTTTCCTTCATTGTGATACTTTTGAATGCAATAATTGCTGTCAAGAATTTGTCTTAGGGAGGTTGGAAATGGTCCAGCTATTAAACTCATTGCCAGCAAGATGGGAAGGTTGTGTTTACTCCTGTCTGGCCGTGTACTAGTCTAAGTAGATGCACTTATTAAGTAGACTGTTCCAATGTGCTGTTTTCATTTTATTGTGTTTGTACTATTGTAGTATGATGGCTTCCTTTTCAGAAGGTTTGCTTTCTCAGTGAGAATGCCGGACTGGACCCTAATGTTCTTCTTAACGTAGGTTAAAATTGAGTGCAGGAAACCGTTCATCAATTTTTAAACTGTATTCCCAATTCATTACTTTGCTGGATTTTGTGTGAACTTCACATACTGCAGATTAGTGCATGCATGTTTCAGTCAAGGGACCTTCAATGGTTAAAACCTCCTATCCAACTGTATTTCCTTTGAACCATCAGCAGAAGGTTTGTAATCTTTTTGGATGCCTAAAATTGAGCTGAAACATGAAGTAGATGTGATTCTAGATGTTACCAGAAGGCATTCTTTTTATGGCAGGATTTAAGGCTTGCTTTGGGCTTATTAGCTGAATCTGTTTCTCAATCAAGTCCAATGGCAGTTGTTGCTCATGAGTCATATAAAGTCGTGAAGTTTCATGGCCATGGTGATCAGGACTTCTCAGATAGTTTTGAGGCATTGAGATCGAAATTGAAACGTCTGGAATACTGAAAAAACTTGCTACACCCTTTGAACTTAATTTTTGATTTCACAAGTTTATTATGATAGCATCTGAACAACTCTGTGCTATGGAAGTTTTACCCCAGATTTCCTAGAGTGTAATTTGCATTCTAGTTTCTTGATCTAATATAAGTTATACTACCTTAAATTGTTTTGTAAAACCTTGGTCTTTACCTCATATACAGCAAAGAAAAAAAGTGTTGCACTTGTCAAAGCTATAGCACAGAACGATGTTAAAGTTAGTTTTGAGAAAACTTCAGGCCCTTTATTGCAAATATGTACATCCTCCAAAATCTAAATTCTCCCGTGCTATTATTAGGATATTTTTCTTATTAATTCTAGATTACCCTCTGTGTGTGTATTAGTTACGAATTTGTTGTAGCATACCTTTGCCAGGTAGTATGGTGAATGTGATAAAATTTAAAGCGCTTTTACATAGCAGGTGCAGACTCTAGACACGACCTAAAGTTTTGATTATAGATAATAAAACTTATTGTTGATTTGTAAACAAATCTTGAAAGATTGCAAACATGGTATCAAGTTTTGGCCGCAAAACTCTTGATATCCTACAGGTAAAAGTTTGCACAGAAGCCTAAGAGTAATACTTCAATCCTTTTAGCAGTACTCAAGGCTTTTCAACATCTCTAAGGACGTCCATGTTCAGGTGGAGGCTGCTTGGTTTTAAGCAGATCAGTTTGTCATGTAAAAGGATTTAAATTGAGATCATTTCTGCTCAGCAAGGCATCTGTATGGGAGCCAATCAAGTGACAATTAGTGGATGAAGGTTTTTGGACAGCCTTTATGCTTGGAAACCTGCAAACTTTCCCTTATCCTAGTATGGTTGGATAATGTCATCTGACAGGTCGGTTGTAACGATTCTCCTAATTGCATCAAATAGGCTCCTGCTTCTATTGGGGTTGGTTATAATCTCACCCACCTACGTTTCCTGGAAGGTTTTCATGCCAGGTGAGAAATCGGTTTGTATTTGTCTTAGAAGCTAATTCCATGTTTTAAAATTTTTGCCCTTATTATCCTAACTGATGTAAGCTGATTTGCCATGAGATATCAGAATATATATATATATATATATATATATATATATATATATATATATATATATAGAGAGAGAGAGAGAGAGAGAGAGAGAGAGAGAGAGAGAACATGCATGTTTGACTTGGCTAGACATGAGTAGATCATATAATCAAATTAATGAACTTAGAGAAATTGATGCAGCAAAAGATCCCTATATCCTTAAATAGATTAAACTAAGTATGATAATCTTTAAAAGGAAAACTCATCAAGGAAACTCGTGTGATGGATGACCAATAAGCATAAAAAGAAAATATGGTTGCATGGCAAGCTATATCCGAATAAGCTTAAAAAGGGCAATCATATAAAATTCATGTTAAGCTATAATGATGGGATGGTAAATGCTTTAGAGGATCATTAGATTGATGCATTCATTTATAAAAGAATGAAGGTGCCACTTAGTGTAAGCTTAAATTTGTTAGCAGCCAAATTTTTTAAATTAAGGAGAGTTTATATAACCCAAAAAGGAAAATAAGGTATTTTGGTCATAATAGAAAACTTTATTAGGTATCTCTTTAAAAGTTTTATTTTTGTTAATATAAATCTTATTTTTGCTAATATTGAATATGTCCTTGATTAGTGATCTCTTATTTTTAGAAATATTTTGATACTGGTTTGATTTTTTGGGCTAGTTTTGCTCTATAAATAGGCTCTAGTGTACCTTATTACATGAATGAATTCAGTTATAAAATTTTGAAAGTTTGTTCTATTTTTCTTGACTTGTACTATTCTTTACTTCAACTATACAAGATTATAAGTTTTTTTGGAATAGTAAAATATGCTAAATTAAAGATTTTTAAAGAATTAACACAAGACTAATAGTGATCCCCCCCTCAGTTTGCCTGCATCATGGATCCTAAGTCCAAATTGAACCCTATGTCCAAATTGAACGAAGAAGTCTCACATCTATGTATATATGCATGTATCTATGTGTTTATAAAGAGAGAGTGCCCACATACATGGTTCATTTGACTAGACACAAGTGGCTCATGTATTCCAATATCAGGCCTTATTAAATGATAGGTGTCTAACGTACTCATATGGTTATACATTCAAATCCCAAATTAAACGATGAAGATCTCATAGCAATAACCTAAGCATTGGATGCGATCTATTGTTGCTAAAGTAGTTGCATATTAAAAATCATATGATTTAAAGATTTATAGTTTATATATCAAGTCATCAAAAAATTGAATAATCTAATATAATATGAAGTATGAGTTTTTTTTTTGACCATTTGATGTTAGGAGTGGGCATGAGTTAGGTGGCTCAAACTTGGTCCTAAATTTCTAAGCTAATTCAAATTTCAGACTGATCCAACCTAAAAATTATATATATAAGATTTATTTGGATATAAAATAAGTTTTTAAAAATGGCATGGTCAAGAATATAACTCAAGCCATTTTATTAAAGGGAGAAGAACCTTACTATCCAGCTGCTTTTTTATGTTAAATATGCTCATATTATGTATGTATGTATGTATGTGTAAGTGTATGTATATATAAAGTAATATAAGATAGGTTAGGCTCAGGTCCTTAGAAAGATATCAAAGAAACTAACAATGGGTTGTTGGATAGATATGTGAGATTATGGGAACGATTTTTTCTCTTTCATATAATCTCACGTTAAAGTAATCTTCAAGAGTTGAAAGTTATCTTAACTTTTAATTAATTAATTAATTAAAAAGGATGGTAGTTATTATTCTCGCAGAATATAAGATTCGTAGGATGATTTTATCATCTACAGAGAGTTTTCTCCTTCTTCTTCACTTTGTCTAATGAGTTGAGAATACAAAGTGAATAAAAAACTCAATTATGTAATCTCAACCCAAATCAGAAATACTCACTCGTTCGTGTTCATCATAATTTGGAGAACGTTAGGAAAGATCAGTGGTGATCAAAAGGATTTGGTGATTTTCAGGTGGTGTACAAAAGGTCAATTTCTTAATTTCTTATTATTTTTATTATTAAATTAATATAGGTATAGATCGCCAAATAAAATTTTTTAAGATATGCGATTTGATCCTTATCTTGCTTCTGCACATATTAAAAAATCGTTTTGAGATAACCAGCAATTGGTACTAGAGCAGGCTATATTTCTATTAATTTAATAATTAATTATGTAATAATCTTTATATGATTGGATAGGCACTCATGCATTATGGTGTATGCATTTAATATTTTCATGGCAATGAATCTATGTGCGAATGGATTGGTCATAATTTTTTCTGGTTTTATGGAATAAATTATGCAATTTTTTTGTTAATTAGATCAATCGTATATAGGATTTATGATGTTATTTTATTTATATTGATAAAAAAGTTCTTTATGTTTTGAAAAAAGTTCTCAATAATAATAATAATAAAGTTATCAGTAACTTAAAGAGTCATGTTCTGTTGATCCGAAAAGTTTGGATGCTTAATAGCGGTATTCTATAGGATCCGATGCATTAATACTACTCTTGTCTCATTAGATTTTTTTACCAATGAAGCTAATCCGTTATTTTTTGTGATGGAACCTTATGGTGTTTATGATGGTTGTGATGTCTTATAGGGTATTTAGCCATTACATTATAATATCAGATAAAAGTATAAATGATTGATCTATAATGTCAAATTAGATTATTTCAATTATTGGGCTGGTATTTACTATTAATATTTTGGATTCCATAGAACCCGATCAAATTTTTTCGTTTCACTTCTTATTAAATGGTTTTGTTATGTTAATAATAATTACATTGCCATGCATATTATATGACATTTTAGATAGAAAAGTGCCTACCTATTTATTGTATGTCATGCATTTAAATGCATTATTATTATTTTTTACTAAAAAAGTTTTAGTAAATTAAATTTAATGCAATTTGCAATAAATTTAATGAGATTAAATTTATAAATTAATTTAGCAATTCGATTTGTAAAATTAATGTGCCAAATGTGAAGTTTTAATTTAAGTGTTAAATTTTAAATTATCACATTTAACTTATTTTATAATTTTAAAGTGTTTAAAATTATAAAATCTTAGTGATTTAATTGTTTAAATTAACTAAGAATTTATGAAACAAGAGTTATTTTATAAATAAAATATATTTTTACAAAATAATGAATGGGAAGGGTAATATGACAATATAAGCCTTGGTCTCCATTGTTAGTATAACACTGAGTTATTAGTAGCGCCTTAAGACGCTTTGATTTCGTCCTCCTACAGAGGGTATCTACTAATGGCAATACAAGATTGTCTTCCATGAGATAGAATTTTTAAGATGTATTTTAGAATTGACCTATCCTGCGATGGCAATTTCTAAGTTAAGCCAAAAAATTTGATACGATGGGTCGCACTCATGAAGAAATAATTAAATTAGTTAATTATTTTTTATCAAAATTTAAGAAAATTAATGAGTATTTAAAATATGAAAATTTTAGAAATACTTATTAATTAAGAAAGTCTCATGTTAATTAGCAACTATTTGACCTACCCTACGGTGGCACTTAGTTGTGAAGATTAAAATTCTTTAGGCCTTTAAAGTAAACATATTTTTGTGTATTTTAACATGTACATTCATGCATCATATTTACTTTGCCTTAAATTGTGTGATGATATTTATGTAATTATTTATTAAAAATATTTTTTATTTTTCAGCAAATATGTCAAATCCAATTTTCTCACTTCTCGCCTCTCAAGTTTTAACTTGTAAAAATTTTGTTAAGTGAAAAAGCAATATGAATATTTTTCTTATTAATGAAAACTACACTATGTCCTTAAGGAGGATTGTCCTCCAGTGCCTCCAACCAATGCCTCCAAAGCTGTTGCTAAAGAGTATAACCGTTGGGTTGTTGCAAACAACAAGGCCCGCTGCTACTTGTTAGCAGCAATAAATGAGGTGCTTAAAACTAAGCACGAAGCTCTTGAAACTGCAAGAGAGATTATGGAATCTCTGCAGCGGATGTTTGGATGCCCATCTGATCAGGCTCGCCACGAAGCTGTAAAAGCCGTTATGAATGGCAAAATGAAAAATGGTTCCTATGTTCGTGAGCATGTCCTCAAAATGGTTAATCATTTCAATAAGGCTGAAATCAATGGAGCTAAAATTGATGAAAAGACTCAGGTTGGCATGATCCTGGAGACACTATCTCCCGCTTTTCTCTAATTCAGAACTAATTACATTATGAATCATAAGAAGTATAATCTGATTGAACTCCTGAATAAGCTACAAATTTATGAGACCCTTATAGATGATAAGGGTGGTAAGGCAATGTTGCTGAAACCAATACAGCTGAGGAGAAGCCTTCTTTTTCAAAGAAAAAGAAGAATGTGGGGAAGCAAAAGGACAATAAGAAGAAGATCCAGAGGAAAAAGGGAAAGGCTCTGCTCCATGAGCAATGAAGAGTAAAGTATGACTTAATCACTTCAAGCTCATCTTTCAAAAAGAGACATATCTTGAATTGATTCTTAATGTCAAAAGTCAAACTGGATTTCAAAGTCAATCAGAAAATTCTCTGATTTTTGATACGTTCCGGAGCCGACTCTAGAGTTTCAGAGTCGACTCCACTCAGTATACAGAGAATTTTCTCGAGTCGAAAAAGAGTCGACCCCCGATATTGTCGAGCCGACTCCATGACTGTAAGAGTCGACTAGACTTTACTGAGCACTTCTCAGTCGAATGAGTCGACTGTCAGCCGATTTAGAGTTTAACTATCTGAATGTTTCTATTTTTGGCATCGCGTTTCGAGCCGACTCGCCTAAAGTTGGAGCCGACTCCAACAAATCTGGGCGTGACTTATGCCAACTCAGCGCCATGGTCAATAACGGCTATATTTCTTTGTTTCTAACGGCTATATTTTTGCAGAGTCTATACAAATCAAGATCAAGATTTTCAGAAAGTCATTTGAAAAATCCGAGATTCAAAAATAGAGTGAAAGAGAAGGAGTGAAATCAAAGGAGACTGTGCTCAAGTTCATCAATCCAAGAAAGTCTAGAAGAAAATTCAAGAGCCATTCAAGATCAAATCAAGAGATTTTCAACATTCAAGGGATAAGTTCAAATTAACTCCAAGTGAAGAATCTGAGCTGAGGCCCGATTCCACACTTCAAAGGAGTTGAGTGCACTCAAATCGGGAGCTTTTATTTTGAAATATCTGCTCAAAAGGAGCTGTTTTGTACTCAAGTGGTTTGCTAATTCAATCAGTGGATTGAATTAGTGGAGGTAGTTTACCTCGGCACAAGCTAAGGATAGAGCAGGCTGGGTTCGTTGTGATCCCGTGTCTTGTAAAATTCGACTGTAATCGCCCAAGTGGAAACGTAGGTGTTGGATACTATTCTGAATTGTGCTTTAACTTGACTATCAATAGTTTAAATTGTTGGCTTAATTTTAAAGTACAATAATTTGATGTTCAGATGGCCATTGGAAAAGGAACTATAAAAGGTACCTTGATGAGCTGAAACAGAAAAAGAAACAAGGTAAATTAGATTTACTAGTCATGAAAATGCTTAGTTGAGAATGATTTCTCATGGATTATTGATTCAGGAGCATCTAACCATGTTTGTGTTTCTTTGCAGATGCTTGAGTCTGCCCAGGATCTTCAAGTGGAAGATTTCAATGAGAGTAGGCAGTGGAGAAAAGGTTCAGCGACAGCAGTAGGGACAGTGCGACTTCATTTGCTAATAATAAATATTTGCTTTTGAACAATGTATTATATTTTGGATTTCAAATGAATTTGATTTCGTTTCAAAGTTGCATGAACAATTTATTTCTGTTCTTTTAGTATTGACTCTGTTTCAATTTATAAGAATGGAATAATATTTGTTTTGGTATGTTGAAAATGTCTATATTTTGTTAAATCAATTTCAACAACTTACTCAAACCAAAATGTTTAAAGTCACTGAACCAACCTTTAAAAGAAAAAAAGTTGCGAATAACAACAATGGCACGTATTTGTGGCATTTGAGGCTTGGTCACATTAATATAGACAGAATAGAAAGACTAGTGAAGGATGGTCCTTTGACAGAGCTAAGAGTTGGCACTCTACCGGTCTATAATCTTGTCTAGAAGGAAAAATGACCAAAAGACCTTTTTCAGCAAAAGGTGAAAGAGCAAAAGCACCTTTAGAGATCATATACTGTGTATGTGGGCCTTTGAATGTCAAAGCTAGAGGGGGCTATGAATACTTCGTTACATTTATTGATGATTATTCAACATATGGATATGCATACCTGATGCAAAAAAAATCTGAGGCCTTTGAAAAGTTCAAAGAATTCGTGCTAAGTAGAAAAACAACTTAGTAAATCAATCAAAACTCTTCGATCTGATCGAAGAGGAGAGTACCTGGATTATAAATTTAAGGACCATTTGATTGAGAATGAATATTATCACAGCTCACGATACCTGCGATACCACAGCAAAATGGTGTAGCTAAAAGAATGAATCACACTTTGCTTGATATAATAAGATCAATGTTGAGCTATTCTTCTTTGCCTACCTCATTTTGGGGATATGCACTACAAATAGCTGTATACATTTTAAACTTAGTTCCATCTAAGTCAATCCCTAATACTCCCTTAGAGTCATGGAACGGTCGCAAACCTAGTTTGAGACACATCCGCATATGGGGGTGTCCAGCCCATGTGCTGAAGGAAAATACTGGGAAGCTGTAACCTCGTTCAGAAGTATGCATGTTTGTAGGGTACCGTAAGGAAGCGAGAGGAGGTCTATTTTATAGTACTCAAGATAACAAAGCAACTATATGACAGAATTAAAACCCAAAAGTAAAGTAGTTCTGAAAGAGTTGCTGGCTAATAGATCAGTCGCACACTAAATAAAGTTGTTGAATGACAAAAGGTTGAGACCACTACTCAAGATCAAACCCAACTGTCACCACAACGCAGTGGGAGGGAAATAAGATTGCCCATCCGCTATCGTCAAGATGGAAAAGCACAAGTTGCAGTCAAGCATATTCTCAAATATCTGAGAAGGACGAGAAACTATATGCTGGTATATTCCGGTAGGGATTTAATTCCTATTGGATATACATATTCTGATTTTCAATCAAATAGAGACTCTCGGAAGTCTATCTCTGGAGCGGTGTTCACTTTGGAAGGAGGAGCTATTATATGGAGAAGTATTAAGCAAACATGCATTGCTGACTCCACCATAGAGGCTGAATATATAGCAGCTTGTGAAGCAGCTAAAGAGGCGGTCTGGCATCACGAATTCTTAAAAAATCTAGAGGTTGTTGTGATATGTGCCCGTAAACAAATGATATTTTTTATTTTGCTGATTAATTTGAGAAATTTTTTAATATTATTTTTGCATGCATGTTTTGATGCTTTATAAATATCAAAAATATCTGAATTATTTAAATGTGACTTTAAATATTATATATAAATGTTATATACAGAGAACAATATTTAAAGCAAAATAATCTAAATCTGTCCGTAATTATAAATTAAAGTTGAAATCTTTAATTTAAAATTACTAGCATGGTTCATGACATTCTGAATGAAACGATCTTATCCGGATTGTTGATAATGAGATTATCGGAATGAAAGTGCTTTATATAATTTGATTATATAGGACTGGAACATGATTAATTATGAATCTCTAATAAATTTTGTTGGTAAAATAGAGCATTCAAAATTAATTAATGATGGTCATATATGAATCGATCTTAATTCTGAGTAATTAATAGTCTCCTATTTATTGTATTATATTTTTTGACAATAATGACACAAAAATATAGTGTCAAATTCTTGATATATTAAAAATATAATAACATAAATAGCCAAAAATATTAATATACAAGATGAAATTCATTCCTTCATAAAGAAGTCAAATTGACGATTCTCATAAGTGTTGATTCGGGGCTTGAATAATAAGAGCACTTAATTTATGATTAGATCATAAATATATTATTCATTATAGGATCAATGATACTTATGGATAAATATATAATTAAAGAGGTTAACAAAAATGCCTAACTTTAATTATGAATCATTTATGGAGGATTGATTTATATGTAGTGACTATATAATGGATAATTCAAATCCTTTTGAATATACTTAATTTTATAATTTTAAAGTGCAGTTCCAAATTTTTAGTGGAGTAATTTGAAATTAATAATTTTAATATTTTAATTAAGGTGTTAATTGAATGTCAAAATTATTGGAGCTTAAAATTATAATATCCATAGTTCCTCTAGATAGCTCCATTAAATTATATGAACTTTATGATATGTTGAGTTGAATTATTAATTTGGAATTGAGAATTCTAAATTAATTTACACACATAACTTAATTGGATTAATTTTTATTTTAAATAATATGATTATTTAAAAATAAATTTAAAATTATTTTAAATTAAAAATTATACAGTGTGTTAGAGAATACATTGTAGGCATGTTCTACAAGGAAGGTTCATGTGAAAGTTATTTTATTATTGAAAGATATCATCCCATGATAAAGATATCAAAAGAAACAAAGATATCAAAAGAAACAAACAATGGATTATTGGATAGATATATAGGATTGTGAAAAAGATTTTTTCTCTCTCACATCATTCCACGTTAAAATAATCTCGAAGAGTTGAAAGTTATCTTAATTTTTAATTAATTAAAAAGGAATGGTAGTTATTATTCTCGTAGAATATAAGATTCATGAGAGAAAAATAATGTAGGATGATTATTATCATCCACGGAGAGTTTTATCCTTTATTTTTACTTTGTCTTATGAGTTGAGACAAAGTGAATAAAAAACTTAGTTGTGTGATCTCAACCCAAATCAGAAATGCCCACTTGTTCACATTAATCATAATTTGAAGAACGTTTGGAAAGATCCATAGTGATGAAAAAGATTTGATGATTCCCAGATGATGTTAATGGAGTTCAAGACATTCAACGAAAGGTTAATTTCTTAATCTTCCTATTATTTTTATTATTAAATTAATATAGGCATAGATCGCCAAATAAATTTTTTTAAGATATGCGATTTGACCTTATCTCGCTTCCGCATATATCTCAAAATTGTTTTGAGATAACCAGTAAAATATTGCTCATATTATGTATGTATATATGTATGTATGTATGTGTAAGTGTATGCATATATAAAGTAATATAGATAGGTTGGGCTCATGTCCTTAGAAAGTCTAATTGGGTCAGAATCAGATTGGCCATATTTAATTCAAGCTCAAACTAAGCCTATGCTAGCCATATTTAACCCAAGCTTGGATGGAATGAGGTTGCATCTTTTATCTTTGGCTTAGCCCGAGTCTGGCCTATTCCAATCCATTCCCCTCCTACTTGATGTAAGAATTTAAGGTTTTTCAAGTTTTATAATATTATATATATAAATATTTTAGAAATTGTTGACGCTTGATCACTGGGGCTAAACGTCGGAGAGAAGTTTTGTCTGCTGATATAGCCCTTCTTGGAACGAGCAACCTGCAAGAAATCCCACTGCCGAAGGAAACTCCGGTGGGGACCCTCCGACGGTCAAGTCAGCAACCGAGGTCACAGCCGAGAGGAAGCTTGAAGAAGCTCCCTAGAGGAAGAAAACCCTAGGGTCGGGGTGCCTTCTCCTAGAGAGAAGGATACAAGTGAATGTGAGTATGAATGTATGGATGCTTCTATTCACGTACCTTTGTTCTAGAACCTCTTACCCTTTTTATAGACCTTCAGTATCCGCTTAGGAGTCAGCCATATAGAATTCCGTGAAAAGGAATGTATGCGAAGATAATGGCTATTACGTGAATAGAAGCTGGTTGGTGGGCCTTGTCCCATCGAATGCATGGGCCTGATGGTTGGTGGGCCTGGTTCCATCAACTGCATGGGTTAGGCGGTGGTGGGCCTGGTTGTGTCAGGCTGCACGGGTCAGATGGTAGGTGGACCTAGCTATGTCAAGAGGCGCAGGCTGAGTGGTAGGTGGGCCTGCCAGAAGCCGTTGGGGGCCAATTTGGGAGAGTCGGGTCCGCTGGGCCGACTTGGAAGAGTTGGGACCGCTAGGGGCCAACTTGGAAGAGTTGAGTCCGCTGGGACCGACTTGGAAGAGTCAGGGCTGCTAGGGGCCGACTTGGAGAGGCGTAGCCATTGGGGGCCGACTTGAAAGAGTCGGGTCTGCTGGGGCCAACTTGGAGGAGTCGGGGTCGCCGTGGTCGACTTTGAAGAGTCGGATCCACTGAGGCCGACTTTGGAGAGTCGAGACCATTGGGGGTTGACTTGAAGGAGTCAGGGCCGACTTGGAGAGGCGCGGTCGTTCACTTTCGCTTATGTCGTCGGTCAGCTTTACCATTATTGTCCATGTAGCATTGGCCACATCAAAAATAATAAATTATAGTTAATATTTTATATTATTGATGTGAAATATATGATCTAAATTTAAATTTGACTAAATTCAAATAGAAACCCTCTTGAGTGTGATCAAGTAAAACACACTCTTTATATGCTAGTGGATATCAGAATCAATGTTTATTGGGGAGAAAAAAATAGTAATCAAAATATCTTGGTTTGTTCAAGTCTTTCCGATTTTCTTTCCCTTTTTTTTTCTCAATGTTTTGGCTAAAGCAAGTCAAGGTCTTCTCTCATCATGGTTTGAACAATGGTCAAGGCATATTTGACTTCAAGAAACGTATCGTTTGATTCCCTCCTGGCGACGGAATTTACCTTAAATTTTGGAAGATCATGGCGATCGATCTCCCTAGCTCATGGATCAGACTTTTAATTAGGTGGAACCCAGCTACCGATTTGGATGGCCTAAGAAACCTTCTACCTGATTGAATTGCTCGTGGCCGATATATATAAAATCGAAATTAATTGCTGGGTTGTCCCATTAATGGTCTTGCAGCCCCAAATCATTCCATCTCGTCAAATGGGAAATATATATATATATATATATATTATAATGGCACCAAGAAGAAAGAAAGCTCTGGACTGACTAAACCGGCCGACGTACAAGAGTCATGAATTAAACTGGAAGCTGACAGCCTTTGGATATTGTGGACTTATAAAGGTCGCTTGACCGTCTGGTGCACGCAAGCTACTACCAAAAATGGATCAGGGGTTAGGTTCTGTGTAGTCCGGAGACAACACGTCACGTCACCATAAGGAAAAGATGTATCTCTTCTTAAACGTGACGGCTGACTCACTGCTCTACGAGCGTAGTACCGTCATGATCGCCTGCACCGTCGTCGCGTACCCGAGTGTTTGCACTGCAGTGTACTACTACTGTGGCCTTTTTTAGACCAGAGAAGAAGAGCAGCACTGTCCTGCATGATAGTCATAGATGATGAACTCGTCTCGTTGCGCGTGGTCGGTCCAAGAGGGGTAGGCACCAACCAAATCTTTTCATTCCAAAAAAGTTTGTTTAATTAATAGAACGAGCTCCCACCTAACTATTCGCTGCGACGGTGCTGAATGAATGGTTGTTCTCCATTCATTAAGTTTGCACGTATTATTATTAGTTAGCTACCTTTGCTTACTACTAGCTTGCCATACATTATTACATAACAAAGCATGTGACCAACTAATGCGAGCGACGTTTAATTCTCTAGTTTCATAATATCAATATTATATATATATATATATATCTCTCAATATAAATTTGCCCTCAAAAATTTTTTAAAAAAAGTCCTCGTCTTTGCTTTGCGACGATGAAATGAAAGCGCCTGACGGAACCGCGAATGGCTTCTGGCCGCGGGGAGTCGGTTCGCACGTGCCGGACGCGATCATCACGCTCGCAGCTTGCCGGTTTCGCACGTGCCGGACGCACCAACCCTGAGGCGCCTCCGCCTGCTCCGCCGCGCCGCTTGTCGCCGACAGTGCCAACATCCCGGATAGCGATCACTGCACCGGGCCCCGCTCTGCCACGTGGCAGGGCCGGACACCGACGGATAAATCATGGCGGAGAGCGCTTTGTCGCTTTCCTCTATGGTCAAAGTGACGACATCCTCCCTAACTTTTTCGCTAAATTACCGAAGTACCCCTATTGTTGATATCTTCCCCGTTTCTAACTCTTCCGTGCTTTTTAAAAAAATATAATTAAGTTTAAAAAAAATGTTTCTAGATTATTATGATTATGCTCGCTTTTCACCAACCAAATAATTGAAAATTTTAAATTTTTATTTTTGAGAAACTTTTCTCAACAATTGGGCTTGTCATTATCAACAGCAGAATTGGAATATTGGAGTAATCCAACTCAAAAAACCTCCAAATTTATGTGGAGATAGCACCCCCAATTGCAAATTGAAATTTAGTTAATTGAGATAATTTAAGTATTCTCAAAGTTAAATCATGTCGTGCATGAAAATATATAAAATATATTTATCTTTTCAAAAAAAAAAAAAAAAAAGGTATCCCTTACTTGAACTACAAGGATCATGCAAAACTTTTTATCTCTTTCTATAACATCTTTTAAAATTCTACAGCTCAAATTTTTTATTCTTTTGAAGATTATTATTATCTTTTCCTCATTATCACCCTCTAAATCCACTTCTTGGTTTATATTTTAAATTCTTAAAGAAACGATCGAACTTGCGACTCCATGTAACTTATGGCAAAGCATCTCACCAAAGTTGGAAGTTATGGTGTCTGCAAATAGAAAAATAACTAATAACATTTAAAATTACATGATATCATATTAATAAAATTTGATATATTATGAAGCCATTGCAATGAAAATATATTTCTTTAATTCATTATTAAAATATCATGTGATGTCTACTAACTAGAATGTCATCGTGTTTTGTACATGATTTATTGTACCTGTTTAACTTGGGTAAAATATGAGACCCTTTTTCTTCCTTCCTTTGCCTTTTCCATTCTTTCTCTATCTCAAAATTATTATGGTCATATCCATATAAAATATAGGTATTCGGCCAATTAGCATTTTAAGAGTGTTTAGTACATAAAACAATTTTTAGCCATTTCGTTGAAATATTTTAGTTCTGCTTCATAAAAAATATATTACCACAAAATGTGATAATACGATTACTACCAAGAGTAATGATAATGTGACATTATCATCTAATTAAAATTTAAAACCAAAATTCTTAAATAAAAAAATTTCTCAAGTAACTTAACTATAAATTAATTATATATAAAGGTTTTTATGAAATATATATAATTAATATTATAAGTTTTTATAATATGATATGTTATATTAAAATTTTAATTAATTTTTATTTATATTAATATAGATAATAAATATTAATTAAAAATTAATATTATGTAATATAATATTAAATTTATCATATAATAAACCTAATTTAATAATATTATTAAATTTTTATTAGTGTAATAATATTACATTATCGTTTTGTATTGTATTTATTTTATAATGTAATAAAGAGTATACATCATGAATATAATATATTTTTTATATTACAAAAATGTCTATGAACATTTTTATTAATATAGTAAATATATTTAATTATTTTGATATATTATATTTATTATTATATTAAATATTATTAGTATTAGTAATAATATTTTGCAAAATTTAATTGTATTAAATAATTATAATAATTATATAACATATTTATAATATACTCTATTTCTATAGGCTGATAATAATTTGCATCATATTGTATAAAATTAATATGACTAAATATTATATTATATTTTATATATATATTGTTATATTTTAAAATTTTAATAAGTTTTCTAGCTTGATTTCTAATAATCTTGTTTATCAACAAAATATGTCAATACAAAATGCCTTGCGTTCTGTAGTTAAATGAATATGTAAACTAAATGTGGGTATCCTATATGCTGAAATATTTAAAATCTAGAGATCACATACTTAATCGGTCCTATTATTTGATGAAAAAGAATTATGAAAAAATTGATCAATGACCAATTTATTTATGTTCTTTTCTTTAGTCAAAGAGTAAGTTATATTTTCAAGTTATTATTTATCTATCAATTGAAAGTAACGCTTAGCCATATAGGACATGTATAAATTACTTTTCCATAGATTAGATAAATACTTTTTTTTTATTTTTCTTAAATATTCCTCCATGGTTGTGATTCTTCTTTATGTTAATACTCCTCGATTTTTTTTATCTACCTTTTACTCTTAATACATTTCACAAAAAAAGAAGTAAGAAACAACATTTGTAAAAAATTATATAATTAAAATAAAATATCTTATTATAGAATCTAAATTTTATAAAGGGATATAACGCCATTATTTAACTAGTAAATAGAAACTATGAAAATTTATTTTTATTTTAAAAAATAAAATTTATATATGATTAATATATATATATATATATCTAAAGTATGACTAAAAACATTGTTTGATAAGAGAAAATTAAGCTTCAATCATCAAGAGATGGTATAATTAGTATGCAAAATAAGTTTGATATACAAAGGGTATTATGAGAAGATGAATAAATTTTAACAACTTATTTGAGAAAGTTATATTATAAAAAAATATGCTAACAAATATCATAATCATATTCCAATGTATAAAAGAACATAAATAAATTATATTTTTATCAAAGTATTGCAAAGATAATATTTACTTGAAAAAAATATAAATTTTTAGGTAACTTTGATATCTTTTAAACAACTAGATTGTAATATAATGTCAAAATGCATGGAATCTTTCAATTTATGAACCAACCTCCTCTTTTAGGTTTAGATTGGTTGTTGGGATGGATTATTTAAGTAGCTGTTTTTAAGAATAACATAATATAACCATTGGCCAACAGCTATCTTAGGCCCTTAATTTGCAAAACATAAGGGAAAGCAATGTCTAACTAAAACCATAAAATCCTGTAAAATATCGGTTCTAGCGCGGACACGTCTCCACTTCTTACCTTGAAACTGGAAGAAACAAATGGCATCAATATGACTGAACAAAGACATCTTTCCAACTTGAGCTTAAATCTTTGACCTCAATAACATTTTATTTCAGGCATCAGATTGGGAAATTTATGATAGTGGCGTTCTGTCAGGTTAGTAGTTTGGATTTGGAAGTCCAGCACATGAGATAGAGAAACAAATATCAGAAGAAAGAAAGAGCGTAAAAAGTATTAATTTGAACACCTCCCAAAATTTCTAAATGAGAGAGAGAGAGAGAGCAGTTCTTTGGTCTTATCATAAAGCAGTTTGAAAAGTCAGCATTCCTTTAAAAAAAAAAAAAAAATAGGATCTTTGCTTTGTTGGCATTTCATAATTGGGTTTATAGAGGTGGCATATTAGCCAAAAAAAAAAAAAAAAAGAGTTATCAATTCATGTTGCTGTTTTTGTAATGCTCCATTTCAAAGAGCTTCTCGCATCTTTTTGTTTATTCTTTTATTAGGAAATTATGACCTCATGAAATTGTCTACACATTTACTCCATATGTAGTAATCTTCATCACTTGTAGAGATCTCACGAAGAAAAAGAAATACAATCAGTATAAGATAGAGACGAGGCCAACTGATTCTTTTTGCATGATGGCATGCATGGAGTAGAAATACTCTCTCTTTTGATTTTTAGAGTTGTATTTTTATTGAAAAAACTAGAGATGCACTGGTAGAATTTCTTAATTTTAAAGATTTTTTCGTATCTATATATATATTTTTTGATTTGAAGGATATAATTATTAAGAATATTTTTAACCTTAAATAATAATTTATTTTCTTAATTATATTAGTTTATTAAGAAGTTTTTTTATATGATTGTATTTAGTTTTTCTAATACAATATTTCTGACTTTTTATCAATATAATAATAATATTATTATTATTTAAAAAAATTCAATCCTCTCAAGTGGCTATCATGAAGTTTAATTTTCTCAAAGTGATTATTTAAAATCATGATTTTTTAGAAGCCATCATTGAAGTTTGCAAGTTGCAAGTAGAGTTCGTAAATCTTTGCCGGTGGCAAACAAATGTCACCTTCTTATACAACCTAAACACTTGTTTATAAATAATGATTCTTAATAAACTATGGAGCACGTCTCACTTTTTTATCATATATATATATATTTGAAAAGTTATTTGATATGAAGATAAGGGGATATTCTCAGATATCCCTTTTATCCCCAAAGCTATAATTAGAAAAATAATTCTAAAAAAGTTTAACCAAAATGAATAACTTATGTTTAACTATGAATTATTCTGAACTTATTTCTTAAAACTTCAGAAATAACTAGAGTTATCCCTTGATGATAAAATTAATTTAAAAAAAATAATTATTTTTTAAGCTATTTTTTTTAAATACTATCTTATACACTTATTTAAAAATAATTTTTTTATGAACCAACACTACCCTATAATCCTTTACCAACCACACTTTTAACACCCAGCCCCTTCTGAAAATCCGGTCCCAACTGCTATATAGGTTTGGCTAACCAGATAAGTGTGCTTCTTGGTCGTCGGTCCTGTGACCGGACGTAGTGAAGTTAGCTCAAAGGTTTATATGGCTTTAGAGTTGGAATAATGCAGTTATTTGGTATATTTCGTTATGGTATTCTAGTCATCATTGGTACGTAATTACGAGAGATACATTGAATAATCACTAAAACAATTTGACGAGAATATTTTTTCAATTGCATCGCAAGTGTTATGGAAAGCATAAGCTAGCTAATGAGCTGCTACAGCTTATATTTCCTCGAAAAGAAAGCATAGCTTTCAAACTCAGGCAGATGACAGCTTTAATTTGCTCCTCGATTTTATTTTTTTATTAGAACAAACTCGATAATAATTGAAATAATTTGCAGAAGAACAGAGGGTGGTAAAAGAGAGAGAGAGAGAGAGAGTGTGGGAAAAAAAAAGAAAAAGACCGGTGGCCCGGGATCGTATATAAAGGATCGTCGTAGGGACAAGATTGGAATATAGAGAAAGTGACGCTGGCCTCGAGACGCTTTATCTTTTTTCCGCGAAGCAGCAGCCTGCCGGCATCTCCCACTATTAATTCCCGCCTTTTTCTAACCCGGGCGCCCCTCCCACGTAGATCTCCTCCCCCATCTCTCTATTTAAACCTCGACGCTCCCCCTCCCTCTCTCGCTCGCTCGTGGCTCCTCCTCGTCTCGCGAATAGGGCAGAGATATATAGATAGATAGATGGAAGGAGAAGAGATCGGACTCTCCGGCGACGGCGGAGAGCATCTCAGGAACATTCAGGTGGGGCTCGACGGCGAGGAGAGGGTTGAGATAAAGGAGGAGATGATAGAGGAGATGATGCAGTGGCTGGAGAGCGAGATCAACTCCCGACGATGTCCGATCATGGCCGGGGAACGCCGTTCGTGACCATTAATGGCAACGAGGAGACCTGCGGGCCCTCCTTCTCCGACTCGGCGTCCACTGTGATGGCCAGCATCGACACCCGTGGGGTCGGCAGCGTGTCCTACTTTGTGGGTTGGCCGAGCGTTCCGGCGGACGTTGGGGCGGGCCGGCGGTGGGGGTGGGACCCTGGGACGGGATGTTGATGAGGCCGCCGGCGGGGTCTGGGGTCAAGGAAAAGGATGAGGAGGAGGAGGAGGACGACGAGAGGAGTGGCTCGCACGTGTGCTGTGTGGGGCCGGGTTCGAGCTGGAATGGGAGAGAGCAGAAGCTTGTAGAAAAAATGGGGGAAAGAGAGGAATGAGGGAGGACCGAGGAGGAGTAGGTGAAGGGGAGGAGGAGTTTTTGTCTCTCAGTTAAAGAGTGAGTGGCGGAGGGAGGGCCATTTTATCATACTTTTTGTCTCCTCCTCTAGGGTTTTTCTATTTTGATGTCTTAAAAGGTTGTAGAAATATGTAAAAGATTTAGCCGTCACCTTTACCAAGCTAGCTATCGCTAGCTCTTTTTGTGCTCCCTCCCTCCCTCAATCTCTCCACTTGTTTTTATATGGAGAGGGGCAAAAAGAAAAGAAAAAAAATTCTGATCTTCATCTATCGTCCTCGGTTGCTAGCATCATCATATGTTCGTCGTTTTTGAAGCGATCATCGTACCCTTGTCTCTAGGGCTGAAAGTCAATGGGTATGATCTAAAACATCAGATGCTTTGATTGAAAGGGATAGCTTAGTTTTTGCCTTCAGGCCACGGGAAGGGGCTGGACTGGTGTAACGACCACGGCGCCTTGTAAAGACTTATCGCCGCACGGTTGAGGATTTATATATAATAATAATAATGACCACCCCGCTAGGAAAGAGGAATAGGATGCCGTGTCAAACAAAACACAGCCTTGCAATTGCCAAAGTTTTCAGCAACTTTCTCTCCTTCAATGCAATGCGCTTTCGTCCTTTTTTTTTTTTTCTTTGGGACCAGCGGTCGACGATTCACGTCATTTTCACCTCGATAGAAACAAGGGATGACCACTAGATCTGGATGCCTCCAAATGTGGAACGACAAGGACCAAATGATAGCACGACACCTTTCACCGCGCTTTCCTCACAAAGTGAAAGCTATATAAGAATTCCAACCACCGACCCCATAAAAGCTATAAGAATTCCAACCCCGCAATTCTTTCCATCAACGCCTTAATAATTTTTCACCGTCCGGGGAGTCTAGCTATAGCACAATCAAGCTAGTTAAGTTAATTCAACATCATGACACAAAAAAAGAACAATACATGCATGACAAGAAGTGGCGATCTACTTGGAGCTCGGCTTTTTTAAGTACAGCCCAATAAGAAATAAGAAAAAGCAATCTAAAGTTTCTCATTGTCTTGCCGCCTCCTCTCCTAAAAGCAAAAGCTACAGTTCAAGTTACATCGTTTAATTTGAATAGAGATTGCAACAACATTAATAGAACGATATAAAAAAAAAAAAAAAGAAAAGAAAAGAAAGAAGCCCGTCCAGATACTGCTATTCAAAATCTCCCTAAAATAAGTTTTTAATTCCAGTTTTCTGCAAGCAGCTCAGGGAAGAAACAAAATAGATGTCTGCAGGAGGAGATGTGATCATCGTTTTATACTTCCTTCTTCTTTTAGAAGTCCTTCCCTCCTATATATATATATATGTGTGTGTGTGTGCTTAAAATGCTAGAATCTGCAATTTAGATTACTATACATATACGTACTTGATCCTACCAATTACCATCTTGCTGTTAAGATCCCACCACGGGCTGTGCAACTCCTTTAGCCTTGGCGGCTGCCGCATGGGCTGCAGCAGCGGCGGCGGCGGCGGCAGCTGCAGCGGATGCAGAAGAGGGAGGTGTCGGTGGCACAGCAGGGGTAGTTGTCTGTGGAGCTTCCACAATCTCCTCCTCCTCCTCCTGCTGTCGTCGCTGCTGACTGCTCACCTGGGCAAGCAAATTCTTGATCTGAGCCCCGCTCAGGGTCTCGTGCTCGAGAAGAGCATTGGCAAGGGCATGCAGCTCTCTGTTGTGAGTCGTCAAGATGGTTCTTGCATTATTATATGCCCTTTCCAGAAAATTCCTCACCTCCTCCTCAATCAGCAGCCTTGTCTCAGTGCTCATGCTCTTTCCATTGTCATCGTAGTCGTGTGCAACAAGACCCACCAGCTTGCTCATCCCATATTTGGTAACCATGGCCCTTGCTAGATTGGTTGCCTGTTTGAGATCCGAGGAAGCACCGGAAGTCACCTCATTCTCCCCAAATATTAATTCTTCAGCTACCCGTCCACCCATGCAGACGTCCAGCCTTGCAAGCATTTGCTTCCGAGAGATGCTGGTCTCATCCTTCTCCGGCAATTGGGCAACCATGCCAAGCGACAACCCCCTTGGAACAATTGTAGCTTTGTGGACTGAGAGGGCGCCATCGGTGTGAATGGCAACAAGAGCATGACCGCCCTCATGGTAAGCTGTCAGCCTCCTTGATTCATCAGATATCACTGCTGATTTGCGTTCGCTGCCCATCATGATCCTGTCCTTGGCATACTCAAGGTCAGCCATGCTCACAGCTTTCGCACCATCCATGGCAGCCTTAAGGGCAGCAATGTTGACCAGGTTTGCAAGGTCAGCACCTGAGAACCCAGGTGTTCCCCTTGCAATGATCATGAGATCCACATCATCTGCCTTCAACACCTGCATCAAAATAAATGACAATTTACATCAGCATTTTATAGATGATATCCTTTCTTAAAGTTCTTTTAGAGCGCGGTTGTCTTTATGACCTAATGCAACCTCATATGGACATGGAACCAAGAATGGGAGATTCGGACATGCATTCAAGCATTCGATTTGGCACGGTGGGGGAGAAAAAAATAAAAGGATATAAATTTTAAATTTAATTGATATAAATCTTTAATATTCTTCATTTAAATGTTACAAAATAAATATTAAGAAGATATCATTTCTTAAGATCTTTCAATATACAAATTTGTTATTTAAACTTTCCAAGTGGCATTTGATTCTGATTCATGGTAACATAATATTACCAAAAATATTATATTTTTGATAATCTTACATTTGCTAATCAGATCATCATAAATAGAAGAGCACCAAATTTAGTCCATAATAACAAAATACGATAACCATTTTATCATACTTTTGAGTTTTATTTGAATTTTTTTATAATATATTTTTTTTATTCTCTTTCTTCTTTTTATTAGAATAGGAAATGTCCTTATAAATATCAAAATTCATTATATACTGATTTTAGAAATATTATATATATATATATATATATATTATATTACTATTAAATATCTCATTATATAATGTATATTATTCAACTCAACTCATCTAAGCCTTTTCCCAACTACATGGGACCAGCTACATGAATCCTGCTTCCTCCACTCTGCTCTATTCAGGATTATATAATGTATATTAATATAATATATAAATATTTAGTAGTATATGATATAATAATTTATTATGTAAGAAGATCATAAATATTAATAATTTAAATTCTAATATCTACTTATTATTAAATAAATATATAATGGTGTTTAAAAATATTAAATATCATTTAATATTAAGATAAAACATTGTATTATATATTAAATAATATATATGTACCAAACATGGATTTTCGCAGCTGGACGAAAGTGTCCAGGTAACACAGGCCTCAAGCACAGCATATGTAGCAAATTGGATGCCTTAGGATCTGTCGCTACCCAAAATTGGAAGATCTTAAATGCATAATAATAAAATAGAATCTTACAGTGTAGGATGTTTTCGAATTGCAGCAACCCATGAGACAGTTCAACAATAAGGAATAAAATATACGTGAGGAACACTTAGTTACCTTAGACATGTGGGATTCCATGATTTGCCTTCGACCCTCTACATCTGGATTAGGAACAACAATGTGAAGGTCAAAGCGTCCAGGTCTCACAAGAGCTTTGTCCAATGATTCAGGGAAGTTAGTTGCAGCGATGACAATAATACCCTCATTCTGCTTAAAACCATCCAGCTCAACAAGCAATTGATTTAAGGTCATCTTCATGTACTGTTGGTCCTTTGGATTGCGGCTCCCACCTATCGCATCAATTTCATCTATGAATATTATACAGGGGGATCGTTTCTTTGCTGCAGCAAAAAGATCCCTCACCCTCCTAGCTCCAACACCAACAAACATCTCCTCAAATTCGCTGCCACTACATGAAAAGAAAGGAACACCAGCTTCACCAGCAATAGCCCTTGCCAACATGGTCTTTCCTGTCCCAGGTGGACCAACAAGCAAGACACCTTTGGGCAGCTTGCCACCAAGACGGGTGAAACGCTGGAACAACCAACACGGAACACAAATTTGAGCATCCAAGTGAATTTCAGGCCTCTTCAGAAACAATGCATTACATACAAATAGTAAATTGACTGATGCATCATAAAGCATGCAAGTCACATGGTAGAAGAAAAAGAGAGCTGAAACTCAGAAAGAAGCAAGCTGTAAGGCAGTTGACAAAAACTTCTTGATCAGTATCAATAACTTACTGATTAAATACCAGATAGGGAAAAAAAAACTAAGTTAAAAATGCCAAAACTAGGACTCGAATTAAGATAGATAATGAATCTTTGATTGAAGCAATGGAGGTTACAGGGCATCAGTTTTGTGGTAAATAGGTTTCACCAAATGAGGCTGAAGTATGGAATAAAATGATATCCAATTCTCGCTATTAATATCCTACCTGATATATGCATCAATTTTAAAACCACAAATACTCCTAGTAAATCAATTGGATTTACATCATTTGACCATTAGTTGCATGAGGTTAAAGGTCCAGTGACAAAAGTGACCCTTGATTCAATTTGCAGGAGTTTCAGCAGATGATCTAAAAGCATCCTGGTCCTGGGGCATATAGCATGTGCTCTCATCCATATACCAATTTCTTGTAAAATTATGCCAGAGAAGTTTTTCCATTTCGAAAAGGCAGATGATGTAATGATGAAGTATTAATATAAAACTAAAAATCATGCAATCTAACTCCATTCAATCCTTTAATTCTCTCTAAAGACGGGGTCATCAAAATTCTTGGTCAACGAAGACCTTTACATGAACTAAGAAGACAACAAAGGAGGAGGAGGAGGAGACTACAAACGAGAAGACGATGACAACAAATGAGGACAAAAAGACAATGAAGGAGAAGGAGATGAATGCTGACCTGCAGAGTTAGACATTTCAAACTCTCTTTAAATGAATCAGATAGAAATTACAGAGAAGAGTAGCTTTCTAGTCACTGTGATAATTGACTGTCCATTATAAGCCCTCTGTATAAAAAAAATAGAGATATCAAATCAACCAGATAAGGAATCACACAAACAAGGGAACGATATCACATCCCACTGCTAATTCACACACAACAGATGCGAAAGTTATTTCTAATCTTCAATAAAAAGCTACCTTGTATCATTACTGGTTTGTCCTGGGGAATTTTATGTATCTTATTTAACCAAACTAGATATCAGGCATGTGCAATTTTATGTTCGAGGAAGTAGAGAGAGAGAGAGAGAGAGAGAGTCTAATCTGTTTTAGGAATCAAATTAAACAGTCCAATATGTTTGGGAGTAGAATCAGAAAAAGAGATAGAATTCGATTTGTTTGTGAATTTTATGAAAAGGATGAAGTTTAATTGGGACAGGAGAGAGAACACAGGTGGGAAGGTCAGCAGGATGGTTAACGTCTTTTAAGATAACTGGGAGGGGTACGTGCAATGGACATAGGAGATGGAATCACCTGACTTCAAAATTGTCATTTTTATAATATACTAGCAATCAGGCATGTGCAATAGACAAAAGAAAGAGAAGAGAGAAGAGAAAGAATATAACCAATGTGAGTCAAATAAGCAAATCCAATCTGTATGGGAGTCAAATTAGAGAAAGAGATGAAGTGCAATCTGTTACAGAGCTATATGAAAGGGGTCTGATTTTATTAGAAAAGAATGAGAGAGTACATGTGGTAATTAACATGGGTGAGAAAGTTAAGCAGATCATTGATGCATTTTTTTAAATAAATAGGAAGGTATTCCTGGTATAAAAAGTGACAGATAGAATCAAGAAGGAATATTCCCTGAATTATTATTTATGTATAGTACCGATAAATATCGAACAGCATATATCTTTCAACAGCATAAGAAACCTTAGATAACTAGGGAAAGAAGGCCATTTGATAATTTTGTGCATGAGTTTGTTTGACCTTTGGATCACGAAGGTAATGGACAATTTCTTCTAGTTCAGCTTTAGCCTCATCAACACCCTTTACATCATTAAATTTTGTACTAGAATCCGTGCTTGCCTGCACCTCCTCATGTAGACCAAGCCCTGTGCATTATTATTACAAGAAAGAAGCCACTCAGATATGGGGAGAAAAAAACATAAGTCCTTAGACTTAAAGCAACTAATTATATCATAAAAGACAGTAAACCTTTACTAATTCCCCTGTCTTCAATAAGTGCTCCAACACCAGAAATCAAAAGAAAGGTAAGGGCAATAGTGCGGAATGTACGCCACAACTGCTCTTTAAAATGACCAGCTTCTGCAGTCGCCATGTGAATAGGGGCGCTTGCAGTTCCAAGAATTCCTTCCTTCGTCATCTGGCCTACATTTCTCAGTGCTGGGATGCTGCTGACACTCTCTTCCTCCCTTGCTGAATTGACAATGCCTATACATTATCATCCAGGTTTTAAGTCACCTGTGAGAGACTAGGCATATACTCATGAATGGAAGCTAGTTACATGAAAATAATAACATTAAAATTAGGAAACGATACACCAAAAAGTTAACAAGCCGAAAGCTTAATTTTGGAAGCACAATGATATCTCATTAAATGTGAAATCTGGGAAGGATTAGACTCCACAAAAGACAATTGTGGATATATTTTCTGCCACAAGAAACAACTATGGATGCATTTTCTAGCCCGGTGAGGAGAGGATACAACTAATGTATCTAGATTATATGTCAGACATCAGTTATTAGGTTATAGGTTAACAAATCTAGACACAATTACAATTTTTTAGGCCACAACTTGAGATCCAATCTCTGTTTCAGGCTTTCAGCTTAGAAAGGTAGTTCTTTTAGTGTCTTGATGATTTCCAACAAGTATATAACCTCCTTACAAGCTTTTTTAGATCAGGCTTTCGTTCCTTATCTTGATGATTTCCAGCAAGTATATAACCTCCTTACAAGCTTTTTAGATCAGGCTTTCATTCCTTAACCATGTTTCAAGTTTATATGGATTTAAGTACATTGCATAAAAAAATGATTAAATTGAGACAAGTTTAATGACCATGGCCTAAAAATTGAAGATTAAAATTTGAAGGGTCTGCTAATTAAAAATAGTATGATCAAAAGAACCTTAAAGAGAGATATTGTCAATTATATGCCAATTTCCTTATATTCCTGATTCTAATTGAAGATACTATGATAGATTTATTCATGAAAGAATCCTGTAAAAGCCCCATCCTGTATGCATGATATTTATCCAATCAACCTCAGAAATCCAAAATATGATCCATATAAGACCTACTACTAGTTACCAACCTAATTTCAACCCTCTGAATTGGCGTAGAATTCTCAAAGCATGCATTTCTGGGGCAAGGAGCCTACCAAGGCTTCCAACGCAAACAATGAATAAAAATATATTCAGAAACTTTGAAGAATACCATCTCAATTATTTTGGATCACTTTGACACTTCTTGGAAACCCGTCAAAAGGTTATACATGTTGACAACAAAGTGCAAGAAACAATAAATTGATATGCATGGTCAAATATCATGATGTTTTACAAAATACCATTATGAGTACCAGGTACCTCCAAGGTACAGTTGCTACATGCTTCTCCATTATAAGGTAACGGATAACTACAGTGGTTACTAGAGAGGCTGGATTCAGAACAAAGGTCCAAAAATAGGACAGCTACATAAAGGTCACAAGAAGATAAGGATTCAGTTTAATGGCAAAGACTAGAGAAGGCTCGGGACAAAAACATGTATAGCTAAGCAAATATGATAAAATGGAATGCATCAATCTAACCAAAATAGATCCAAATAGAGCAACACATTTATTATTACCACTCTAGGAGTTTTGAGAAGCAATTATAAGATCAGATAATCTTAAGAGTGAAAATTTTAGGTATTTGAGATCAATTATTCAGCAAGAAGGTGAAATAGGTTAAGATGTGAATCATAGAGTTAAAGCAAGATGGATTAAGTGGATGAGTGCTTTGGGAGTATTGTATGATCGATGCATCCCATTAAAATTGAAAGAAAATTTTATAAAACCGCTATTAGGCCAGCTATGCTATATGAAATAGAGTATTGAGCAATACTGAAACAACATATGAATAAATTAAGTATAACAGAAGCGCGCATGTTAAGATGGATATGTGGTAAAATTTTAAAAGATAGAATTAGTAATACACATATATGAGAAATGATAGGAGTAGGCCTAATTGAAGATAAAATGAGAGAAAACTGATTGCGATGGTTTGAAAATATGCAACGAAGACCTTTAAAATGCTTCAATTAGAAAGAGTAATCTTTTAACAGTACATGGTAATGATAGAAGTAGAGGTAGACCTAAACTAACATGGACAGAAATAATTAAGAGTAATATAACTATTTCTAATTTGAGTGTCGACTTAATCCTAAATAGAGCAGAGTGAAGGAAGCAGATTCATGTAGCCGACTCCATGTAGTTGGAAAAGGCTTATATGAGTTGAGTTGAGTTGTAGATAACCTCAGGAAGCTAGCCTTCCCCAAAACAGAAACAAACAGCTGTGAATGATTATGAAATAAGCACAACATGGATGTGCAACAATATTAACACATCCAAAGCTCTTCTAACATTCCATGCTGTGCACTCAAAACTACATACTAATCATACAGAATGAAACCATGGATGCCTGATAATAGTCACAAAAGTAAAGTGCCTCCCAGTGAACAAAATTTTCACTCCATTACATGCCATGCACTTGACAGTGATACTATCATATCATGCAAAGCCAAAATCTCTCACATACAATAAGGTGAGGTCATTATAGAACAGGAGTATATTACCTCTTTGCAATGTCTTGAGCAATAAGCTTTCATCTAGCCTGTCAACTTTAACTAATGCTTTAACATACTCTGCAAGTGCTGAAGGGTTTGAATGCAGTGAAGGTTGACTTTCAAACAGTCTGATAACTCCTTCTGGATCACTTCTGTAAAGTTCTTTAAGCAGTGCAACATCATTGGTTCCATCTGCATCCCGAGCTCTGCGAGCAAAACTACCGACATAGCTTGACTGAAACCTTTGGTGAAAATTTCTGAGTCTGTTTCCTGCAAACAGCAAACATATAAGATAATCAGTAGTATGAGGAAAAGTGTAATGCAATTTCCAGTACATTAAAGAAAAACTAGCGAAAAACTCAAACTTTTAAAGGCTTATTTTAATTAGAATGAACGTAATCAACTTTTACAACAACTGAGATTGAAAATATAGCCAAAGTTTCTTATCAAGAAAATAAAAACAAGGCTCCTTTTAATTCAGATGACTTTAACAATCATTCACAGCTTGCCAGTCAGAAGTGTTAGCAGTTTTCAGATTGCTTCAGAGAAGACATACAGGTTTAGCATGGAAAAAATGTGACTTCAGCTAAATAGTCAGTTTTATATGAAAGTTCTTCATAAGCATCAGGGAAAAAAAATTAAAGTACTTCAGGCATAGATAAAGATTGAGCATCCCTCGACTCTTTTTAAACAAAACCAAAAGTGCACATTTTCATATCCATGGAGATGTGGATGCTAGTAAGTCATCTTGTAGCTTATGGGTGGTATTGATCATGCTATAAACTACTTCATTATCATCCAGCGCTCCACCAGATTGTTTGTCACCTACCAAGTTGACCGAGCTTGCACCATAACCAAAACCAACACACACCATCCTATCCAAAGAAGATTGGCATACTAGTCTCTGTAACTTCATGACATCAACAGGGATTTCATCAGAAAACATTTTTAGATGTTAAAAATTCTGTTTTTTTTATAAAGATAATATTTACCATTTTAACTCTTCTTTCACATTTCAAATCATTGTTCAACCATGGGTAAAACTGTACTCAAACACTAAAGCCTATGATTATATTTAAAAATTTTCAAGGTAAAATACTGGTCATAATTATCCCAAGAAAAAAAAGGAGAGCTACAAGAAGCTAGTCACAAAATGATTTATAGAAAAAGAAAAAGGAAAGTAGAGAGAGTTTTAATCTCCACTTCATTCTAAGAAGAAGAGAGAAAAAGAGTGGAAAAAAGTACTAGTTCACATACGAAGTTCCTCAACCCCAACTCTTGCAAACTATGAACCAATTCCAAATTGTACTTTCCTGGCATCCAGTATTACCTGGAAATTTAAGTCTTTTGCTGTATCCACTTAGACACCTTAACACTTCATGACACTCCTCGAGACACCAATTTAGGAAAACATGATATCATCACAATTACATACCAACTTCTTGAACTCTTACAAGATTTCAAATCTAAAATAATATTTAGCAAAGGTTTTACAAATTCCATAACATTACAAAGCATATGATACAGCAAATTATTCAGCAACTAATACATCTACATGTATCCATAATATCTATATAATATAGACATGTTCGCAAATCTATTTTTTTCAAAGATCCCCTATTTGATTCTTCTAGACATTTGCAACTTAATGCCAGTGTCACATGTCCAGATAACAAGGGTAATGCCATCAGATTTCTAAGCTTTATTTAACAAGATGATCTAATCCATAAACCATTTCTTCTCAATGCAAAACAAAACAATCCCAAGTTCGTTAAACAAGCTAAATTTTATCCCTTTGTTAGTGCAATACACACCCTAAAAAAATTCCATTATTCAACCATCGTACAACATGCCACTGGGAATTAATTTTGAGAGATGAGAATTTGCTAAATACCTCCATCACCTTTTTTTTAAAAAAAAGTACATCGCAAGTGCATCAATGCTTCTTGAGAACAGTAACAGACAAAATGTTATCTGATTCTGTAAGATCTTTATATATAAATATTAGTTGTAAATAATAGTTATCAATGTAGAACTGAGAGTAAAAACATAAATTTTTAAAATATTTAACAGAATTTAGACGATCCCCAAAACAAGCAAGTCTTAGTTTCTAAGGCAACAACTGATAACATGACTATAAATAAAATAGGGCACTCTTATGAGGGGCTGATAACGTAATGAGCTTATCTGGATATAATTTTCTATCTAACATTGAAATTTCTAAGGGATCCTGAACTTGTATCCATAATTCTCAATGAAACCCATTAATAAATGTCAAAAAGACTAGCTTAAACAGCCAGAATGACCCTATTGGAAAAATGTGAACTGAAAATCAGGACAAGATAAGCATCCTAATGGATACCGAGATCAAATCCTGGTAAAATATAGAACTATGGGTTCAATGCATTTATTGGCAAAGTCTCATAAAGAAAAAGCATCCACTGTTTAATCCCAAATAAACAAGTGCATACCAGAGACCTTAGAAACTTGCAGACATAGTAGCACTATAAGCTAAAACAATGACATGAACAGGGTCCAAGATAACAACTTTAAATTTAATATGAGTTTATCTTTGCAGACAAAAAAGCTGAGTTATAAACCAAAATTGGTAAATTCGAGTAAAATAGGCAAGAATCAAAACTGCCAAAATATATTCATTAAATATGAAGGATAATGAAATTTACATACCTCCACTACCTTCGATAGAGTATGAAGCAAGACGAGACTGACAACTTAATTGATATAAATATGGATGCCCCAACTGCTGTTTTGCAATCTATTACAATAAAAGCAAAACCACAATTAAGGAAGGAAGGACATAACAAAATGCAAGGAACAATTATTTCCCATACACTGCTCCATGGGAATAAAAATGTTGAAAAAAATGGCCAGAACCTTCCCTTAACATATTGAACACTAAACAGTAAATTAGTGCACAGATGTCTTCTCATCAGCAGAAGACAGAAACGTACGCCAAGTAATGAATCAGTCATCCACATAAATATCCATAGAAAAAGAAAAAGAAAATGCACAGAACCATATAATCAAATAATTTCACGACCACCACATAAACACAAGGTCAAAGCTAATAGGGACGTCTATTTTTTCTTTTTTTCATAACAGATGTTGTAGATGATTAAAATCTGAAGAAAACGGTTCCTCCCATGTCTGCTTCAAGAATGTGCACCAGCTGGGAAGGAAAAGAAGAAATCCACACTGTTCTTTGCCCCTTTGCTGCCCAGTTTGCTAGGAAGTCAACCATTTGATTTGCTTCTCTATGTGCATGCAAACATTTGAAAGAAAGAATGGTTGCAATAAGAGAGTAAAGCTTTCTCAAATAAGGATGTGAGCAGTCTAAGTTCCCATTTAGCCAGGTGACAATTGTTGATGGATCACCTTCTAAGACAATTTTATCATCCTGAATACTTTGAAGGGTTGAGTTCAAACAATACCGGGCACCTAATAGTTCTGCAATAGGGATAAAGAAGTAAGAAGAGGAATCACCATAGCACTGATAGTTTTCCCTTCATAGTTCCGAATTACAAATCCAGCACTTAATGAATCCTGGTTGAGGGGACTGCTAGAAAATCAAGGTGGGTTGTGAGAGTCTTGCTAAATTCTGCAGGGAAGAACCCTAGATGCCAAGAACATTAGGTCCAAAAGATAGAGTGGAGTTAATATATTCAAATTTGTTGCTGTCAAGAATGTTTCAACAAATGGCTAAGGAGGCATAAATTTGTACCCTTAGAAGATTGTTCACCAAACATTGCAAAATGAGTACTATCATTTACCTTAGATTGTTAAAACCCAGTGTTTTTAGAAGCAGTTCCCTAGGCAGAATCAGTGCCAAATTCAGCCCAGCAACATATGCAAAGCATGCCTGAAGCTTTTCTTCACTAAGGGCATGTTTTCCCTTTTCCTTATTTGTTGTACTTCAAATGGGACATTTGGAAGGGTGGTGAAGTCTACCACCACCCAACCAGTTGCAGGTAGGCTGGTCTATGAGGATCGATAACGATGGGCAGCGGTGATGATGGAAAACAGTAAGCACTGGTGCCAAGAATGTAAATATTTGTTATTTTTCTCCCTTCTCAACTCCGTTATGTCTCCTTCTTTAGACCAATCCTCATCATCATCTCCTCCTCTTAAAGGCAGTTGCCTTGGCAGCCACCGAGGTGCCAAATTGAGCTAGGGTGTAAAGCTATCTGTACTTATTATCGTGAAGTTCAATGTGCATTACATGCATCTTATTTTTTGCACTTATTCCTACATAGGCCTCTTCTTTCAATAGTATAAGGATATCTCTTTCAAAACATGCTATGCAACCAATGCCCCTAAGTGCTCGTTTGGTATTTTTCTGGGAAAGTCTTAATGGAAAAGGTTTCTCTAGATCCATTTTTCTATAAAAAGTGTTGAAGGAAAAAAATAAATTTTACCATGTTTGGTTGATAGAAAATTTGTATAGAAAAATAACTCTAAAACATTTTCATGCGTTTCATTAGAGGTAATTTTACATTAAAAAATACCAATTTGACTAATAACACCATTAGAATAAAGATTACATATTTTGATATCTTATATATTAATATCATATATATTATATTATATTGTAGAATAATACCTTATATTATATAATAATATCAATAATATAATATAATATAATATTGTAGGAAATCTCGGATGAGCAATCTTAGAAGGATTTTTAGGAGAGTTTAGTGAAGAAAATCAGGATCAATAATTTGAAGAAAATCAGGATCAATAATCGAGAGGAAATCAAGATCAATAATCTGTCCTTAAAGTTAAGGAAATTAGCTGAATTTTTTTTTCTTATTTAGTATAATAGAAAGTTATATATATAGAGTAGAATGAATTGTAAATTTTTTCATACAAAAATAATAAAATTCTCAAGCATTTTTTTTTTCACGGTATCAAAGCCCTAGGGTTTCATACCTTTGGGATTTTTTTAAGCCTTCATTGCCAAGTTTCTTTCTGCTCTTTCTCGGCCTTCATTGCCGACTTATTGGTGGCCTTCATTATGGATTCAACCTCCCTCTATTCTAACCTTAATCATTGGTTTCTTCACCATTCTCTTCAGCCTTCATCGCTGATTTTTTCATCTTTATTCCCAACTATTGTTCACTCCTTTTTCAACTATGACGGATGCTACATCTTCAACACCATCACCTTAAGTATCTTCAACTATGAAGGAATTGAAAAGCTTAAAGGACTGTTAAAAACTATTGAAAACCCGATGATGATGTCCGATCACCTTGAGCTGACGTCCTTGAGCGTCAACTGATGCACCATGAATCTGCCGAAAGAGCTTTAGGTTGGCTTCAAAGCCTGCAAGAAGTCCAAGGGGGCGGATATTCCGGCAGGAAACCTCCAACGCTCAAGTTAGTGATCAGAATCACAACCGCAAGCTTGAGAAAGCTTGAAAGAGATAGATAGTTGGGTGAGAGAATGGGTCGAGTGTTGCTCCTGAGTGTCCTCCCCTTTCGGGTCCCCACTTACCTGTTTTATTAGTCTCTTGAGTCTGCATGGCTTGTTCGCTAAGGTTGGAATCTCATGATGAGTTAAGACTTTTACAGATAGAATGTCAGAGCTGGCTGGACTATATCTGCATCTTTTGATTAAGGGTGATTGGTACTTTACAGTAAGTAATCACCTTTTAAGGCTTATTTAGCCAGATTCATTAAATCTCCCTAATGACTTTTTGGGCTTCACTGGTTTGGAGATTTGTGACTTTATGATATATTATGACTTTTGGAGCTCCATCTGATCAGGGCCATTAATGCTGTCTGATGGGTCATGACTTTTGGGGCCTCATCTAGTTAGTTATTAATGTTGTTTGATGAGCCGTTATTTTTTGAGTCTCATACTAAAACTGACGGTTCCTGTCTTATTAAACCGATATAGATCAAGGATAGTGGATGAGTTCGACTTTGCCCATGCAGAGGCTTGCTCGAAAGCTAGGATGAACCATGAAGATAAGACAGAAGGGGCACCGATGCCGCTCAGAAGCTGGGGCCACCTAGAAACCGTCTTGGTAGCTGGGGCCATCCAGGAGCCGTCTCGGACCGCCTAAGAACCGCCTTGGTAGATGGGGCCACCCAGGAGCCGCCTAGGGACAGCCTTTGTAGTTGGGGCCACCCTGGAGCTGTCTTGGGCCACCTAAGGACCGCTTTTGTAGCTGGAGCCGCCATGGGCCGCCTAAGGACCAGCTTTTCTAGCTGTGGCCACCCAGGAGCCGCTTCGGGCCGCCTAGGGACCGCCTTTGTAGCTGTGGCCACTCAGGAGCCGCTTCGAGCCGCCTAGGGACCGCCTTTGTAGCTGTGGCCGCTTCGAGCCGCCTAGGGACCGCCTTTGTAGTTGTAGCCGCCCAGGAGCCGCTTCGGGCCACCTAGGGACCGCCTTTGTAGCTGTCCCCGCCATCGGGTAGTTTTGGCCGTTAATTCACATGTGGCTTTTACCAGCCACATCAAATGCCCCCCCCCCCCGCTTCTGAGTCTTGGCACTCACGCATGCACTTGCCAAGAGAAAGGAGTGTAAAAAAAAATTCATTTAGTTGGATCTTGTGCATCATACACTAATGGAGGTGGGCATGTGCCCTCAGAGAAGTAGAGTCTCCTCGAAGTCCTTTCATTATTTAAGGAACAATATCGGGGGCAGCGCATCCCGCGAGCAGATTGAGGAAAATACCTCATAACCAGCAAGAAAGGTGAGGCATCATAATTGGATTGCTTTGGCAGTGTCCCATCATTGGGCATAGATCATGTCCCCTCTATAATTTGCGGACACATGGGCGATAGCTCCGCCCCCATACCTCTACTTGACATTATAATGAGCGAAACTTTCGAAATTTGGGTATTAATACTATCCCGCCCGTCTCTTCAATCTTCTAGTACCTTCATTATCTTCTCCGTGTTTTCTTCACCCTCTGAATACTGAGTTTTTTTGCTTCCATTCCTTCGATTAAAGGTCAGTTTTTTTTGCCTTTATGTCTTTTTCTTTTCTTCCTCATGGATCCCCGCTTTGATAGAAAAGGTAAAAAAGCTTTGGTCGAACCCTCTAAAAAGGAAATCCTCCAGGCCCGTCGTCGGGCTCCTGGTGGCGTCTCCATCCGCGGTCGCCTGGTGATCGCTGCCCCAACTTCAACTAGGGACTCCTCTCCAGCACCCAGGGCTTCTCCTCCACCCCCTAAGGCATCGCCTTCATCATCTCGCTCGGCATCTCCTTCGATTATTGAGTCCGAATCCACAGGTCCAGAGGGAATACTCTCTATCATGAAGGACCGAGACATGGGAAACCTTAGGATGAAATACAACATACCCGATAGTGTGTTTGTCCGTGCCTTGGCATGGTGACAAGGTAACCTGTAGTTGGTCTGGTGGAGTCGCTCTGTAAGAGGAATTCCTTAAGAGTGGACTTCGTCTCCCTTTCCACCCTTTCTTTCTGAACCTTTTAGATAGGTATGATCTCGTCCCGGCACAGTTAACTCCGAATTCCATTCGGATCATCTATGCCTTCATAGTTCTCTGCTATTTTCATGGTGCTTCTGCCCGAGTCTCCCTGTTCCGGATCTTGTATAAGCTTCGAAATCCTAAGAAAAATGGGTAGTGGAGCTTTGCTTTCCGACCCAAAAGAGCCCTTAAATTAGATTTACCCTCTAAGGTTAAGGAATGGAAGTCTCGATTCTTTTATATTCATGTAGAGGGGGTGAGGACATCCTGAAGATTTTCTGACATCAGTCCCAATAAGAATTCGGTCATAGAAGAAAGAGTTCGAGAGCTTTTCAACGCCCTTATATCTTCCATCATCCCCCCTATGCGGTGTTACTATCGGAGGATAACCTCCGTGAAGCCCTCGTAGCGCCGGCGTCGCCGTCACCAACACCCGATAGCGCCACCTTCCCCGATTACTTGCCGCAGTATATATATATATATATATATATATATATTATTTTTTTTTTTTTTTGAACTCTATCTCTTTGTGCAAAGATGAGGTTCTCCCCCGACTTCTTCGTGAAGGGACTTAAGAAAAGAAAGAAGGCCGCCGATGATTCGGTGGGAGCGGCGCCCAAAAGCCTCGGCGGACAGAGCAGGGCGAGCCACCTCGACCCTCCGCGGCTTCGTCCGTGGCTCCTGAGGTCACCCTGGCGGGGGAATTGAGAAGGGAGGATCCCCTCGTCGAATCGTCCGCGGCAGGGGTTCCTCCTACTGAGGCTGAGGTGGATCCGCTGAGAGGACCCTCGGCCCCCGCCGAACCCGAGGGTGAGGTTGTGCCAAAAGCGAGAGCGGCAACACCTCCAGCGCGAGGAACTGGAGATGACTACTCCTCGGCCGCTCACTCAATTCTAGAGGAAGCGGGGGTGCCACTCGACGACGTTCCTCTCAGCCGACCGTCTAAGGTCACGGCGATGCGTCGAGGCCGTTTGGTGGAGTACCTTTTGAGTCACTCGACTCTTCCCAACTTTCAGGCTGAGCTTCGCCGCCAGCCGATGGAGAAGTCCCTTGATACCCTCTTCACCGCCGTCCTCCATGTAAATATGCTGATCTTTACCCCTTTGATTGAACATAGACTATATTCTAACCACTGGTGTGCGCAGATATCCAATGGTATTTTCGTCCTTCGGTATGCCTGCACCGAAAGCTCCAGCAGTTGCTTGTGCGCCCAGTCCGAGCTGACTGCCCTTAAGGCCTAGGTTGATGAGTTGACCCAGGAACTGGCTGAGGTCAGGGCTCAGGGGGCGGCGGTGTCTGACGCACTGCAAGCCGCCAAGGAGGAAGGCCGATCCTATAAGGTCCAGGCCGAGGAGGCTGAAACGAGGGCCAGGGCTGCCGAGGCCAAACTGGCCGAAGCCATGTGTTGAGTTCCCTCACTTAGGCTCCACAACAATGGGTTCAACAACCTCCAACCTCACAAAATCTGGTTCAGAAATTTGATCAAACACCTGGAGTGCATCCAGAATTTGTCCCCTATGTGAGTAAAGATTTAATCCTTCGATCCTTGCCACCGTTTTTAGATGTTTGGGAGGTGGAAGAAAGCTTCTGACCACACCAATGATTACCCTTGGTTCTTTGCACACTTCACACAGATTTGAGAAGGTTTCCACATCAAGATCAATCACAAAATGAGATCTAACATGAACAAACCAGATTTGACAATAATGAAGAACACCACTTCAATAACCAACAAATCCCATCTATTATAAGCCTCCAAAATAAAAAAAAATACAGCAGTAAAGAAAGATGATAGATAGATGAGATCTCCCCACTACAGCCCGTGGTTTGATCTCTCTAGCTCGGGAATAAACCTAGCCCCTTGCCAACCCAAGTAGACACCGTATTGCTATGTCGCTACCGATCTCAAGCTTGCCGATGAAGACAAACTCAAGCCGCCACAAGCACTCTCAAAGAGCTCCCAAAATGTCCAAGATAAAAAACCCTAGCTCATCCACACATCCTTTTTATATGAACTCCCACAATGACCAAAATACCCATGACCCAACAAAACCATACAAACATAACAAAAGACCCATACCAACATGACAAAAGACAAGATAAGATAATATGAAAGACATTATAAGGATCAACTAGTAGCATCAAGTGGGTTCAATGTGCTTCCTCCCGCTTTGTCCCAAATTTGTGCGCTCCTACGCCTTGGTGCTTCACAATTCCCTCCCCCTTCAAGAACTCCCTTGTCCTCAAGGAATAGGTTCGGAAATTGTTTGGCCACATCCTCATGGTCTTCCCATATCGCTTCCTCTACCGGTAGCCCTTTTCAATGAATCAATACTTGCCACACGTCATTACTTTCCTTGCCTTTCTTATGCTTCCGATAACGAAGAACCGCTTTGGGCTTTAGTAATAGTGTTCCTTCCTCATCAAAAGAAGGCAGCTCTTCAACAACATACTCCGTTCTCCCATCATTTTCTTCAATGCAATCACATGAAACACAGGATGAAAGAGAGAAGATTCAGGCAATTCTAACTTATATGTTACCTCTTCAATGCGCTTCAACACCTTAAAAGGCCCATAGTAGCGCTGTGAAAGCTTGACATTAAATCTCTTCTTGAGTGATTTTTGCCTGTATGGTTATAACTTGAGATATACATAGTCCCCGGGTTCAAAGCTTACATCCCTCCTGCCTTGGTCATAATACTTTTTCATTCTATTTTGTGCCTTCATGAGTGCCTTCTTCACATTAGTAAAAACTTCATCTCTTGTTCTCAACTCATCCACCTCATCATTCTTGGCTCTTCCCTTTTCATAACTATTCAACATGGGAGGTGACCTTCCATATGTTACCTCGAATGGGCTTATATTGATGGAAGCATGATATGTGGTGTTGTACCAATATTCAGCCCATGGAAGGTACTCTTTCCATCTTGATTGTTCATTATGACAATAGCACCTAGGATATTGCTCCAATGTCTGGTTCACCACCTCCGTTTGCCCATCCGTTTGGGGGTGATAGGATGAACTAGCTTTCAGCTTGCTACTTTGCAAAGTGAAGAGTTCTTGCCAAAAAGAACTCATGAATAATGCTCCTCGATCCGTCATAATACTCCGTGGTATTCCATGCAACTTTACCACATTTTCAATCAAAAATTTTGCTACACTACTAGCGGTGAAAGGATGCCGAAGAGGTATAAAACGCGCACCTTTACTCAATCTATCCACAACAACCAAGATGGCTTCATGTCCTCTACTCGTCAGTAGTCCTTCCACAAAGTCCATAGAGAGATCTTCCCAAATCCTTGATGGTATTGGTAATGGTTGTAGCAAACCCATTGGAGCCCTTTGATCATATTTAACTTTTTGGCATATGTCACATTTGGCCACCATTTCCTTCACCTCCTTCTTTAAGCCCTCCCAATAGAAGAATTGTTTCACCTTAAGATATGTTCTTAACCATCCGGAGTGTCCCCCCTCTTTGCTATGATGGAAATGAGTCAATATCTCCTCCCGCAGCCCCGGTACACATGGAACATAAATGCAATCACCATAGTACAGCAATCCACTCCTCATTTTGTAGCCCTCAACTCCCATCTCTCTTTTCTCAAGCTTTTCACAAATCTCCAATGACCTCTTGTCAAGTTACACCGCTTCACGCACCTTGTCCCAAACCTCCCATTCAGCACCACTAAAAGCATGCAAACTTGCTTCATTTTCAGTATAAACCGTCCACAACATAGAGCTCCCTTCCTTCCTGGATAAAGCATCGGCCACCTTGTTTTCCTTCCCCGATTGGTTGACTAAGTTATACTCAAAACCCAACAACTTTACCATGAATTTTTGCTGCTCTGGTGTGACAATTTTTTGCTCTAAAAGATGCCTCAAAGGTTGTTGATCCGTCACAATTGTGAACCGCCTACCCAAAAGATATGGTCTCCAAACTTTGACTGCATGTATTACCGTTAACATCTCATGGGCATATGTGCTCCAAGTTTTCTTTATAGGACCCAACGCTTTGGAAAGGAAAGCTAATGGTCTTCTTTCTTGCACTAACACTGCTCCAATTCCTTCCCCACTAGCATCGGTATACACTTCGAAAGGCTTCTCAAAATTTGGTAGTGCCAAAACCGGAGTTTGAGTCATAGCCCGCTTCAAGTCTTCAAATGCTTGTTTCGCCTCATCACTCCAAACAAAACTATCTTTTCCCAACATGGATGTTAAAGGTTTAGCAATCAGCCCATAGTTCTTCACAAACCTTCTATAGTAGCCGGTGAGTCCCAAAAATCCCCTCAATGCAGTGATATTGGAAGGTAGTGGCCAATCCACCATAGTTTCTATCTTCTTGTTATCAACCTTCACCCCATTTCCAGAAATGATATGTCCAAGATACTCCAACTCTTCTTGAACAAACTCACATTTTGCTAACTTGATGAAGAAATGGTGCTCCTCCAACAACCCAAGCACCATCTCCAAATGACCAACATGTTCTTCCATAGACTTGGAGTATATAAGAATGTTATCAAAAAATACTAGCACAAATTTGCGTAAGAAAGGCTTGAATACCTCATTCATGGCGGCTTGAAATGTGGAGGGGGCGTTGCACAACCCAAATGGCATGACAAGGTATTCATAGTATCCCGAGTGTGTTCTGAAAGCCATTTTGTGCACATCATCTTTCTTTGTTCTGATTTGATGGTACCCCGCTCTCAAATCCAATTTGGTGAAGACCACCGCACCATATATAACTCATCCAACATCTCATCCACCATGGAAATGAAAAAACGGTCCTTCACTGTAGCTTCATTTAGGGCCTTATAGTCGGTGCAAAACCTCCATGAACCATCCTTCTTCCTTACCAACAACACCGGTGAAGAGAAGGGACTAGTACTGGGTCGAATCAACCCTTGGTTCAGCATTTCTTCCACTTGGCGTTCTATTTCTCCTTTCTGAAAATGGGCATAACGATAAGGGAGAACATTCACAGGTCTTGTCTCATCCTGTAGAACAATTCGGTGATCAAAGGACCTACTTGGTGGCAACCCATTTGGTAGCTCCAAAACATTTTTGTGCTCTTCAATCACACGCCTTATTGAAGTAGGTAGTTGCTGCAATTTTTCTGCTTCACCCTCTTCACCTTGCTTCCCATCATCTCGTGCTTGATTGGTATTTGCTAGTACAATGACAAAACAACATGCACCACCCCGGTATAATTTTTTCATCATATTTGCTTCACATTGTTGAATTTCTTTGAAGATTAGTGCTTTCCAAACCCTCTTTTTGCCACCAAATTTGAATTCCATTATCATAGACCCATAGTCGGTCAACACCCTTCCAATACTCTTCAACCAAGCACTTCCAAGTACTATATCTAAGCCCACAATAGTGATGACATACAGATCCGTAACAATCTTAACACCTTGAACATTGATCTTTACATCCCGCACCACCTCATCAACATTTCAGCTTTTCTCCATTGGCAACCTTTATCTCAAATGGTTCAATCGCTACTCCCCGGAGTCCAATCTTCTTAATAATGTTAGCATTAACAAAGTTGTGAGATGACCCACTATCCACCAACAAAGTTACTTTATGTTTTCCAATCCATGCCATGAGCCGCATAGTGGATGGTGCTTTTACCCCTGACATAGCATGAAGGGACAACTCCGCTTTCTCTTCCTCCAATGCCACTCCATGGCCCACTTCATCTTCGGATTCACCATTGGAATTTTTAGCACCTTCATCATCGCTATCATTCACAATCATGAACACTTGGCTCGTCTTGCACTTATGTTCCTTACTCCACTTTTCTCCACACTTGAAACACAACCCCTTCTTTATACGTTCTTGTACTTCATCTTTGGATAGTTTTGTTACCTCCTTTTTGCCTTTGGTGAGTTCTTCCAAAATTTCTTTTCGTTTCCAAAGTGCTTTGGATAACTTTTCAACTTGCCCATCCTTGCCTTGACATTTTTCAGCATAGTAGCTATCTTCCAAAATTTTCACCATCTTCATTGCCTCTTGTAGACGCCTTGGTTGTTTCAATTTGAGTTCCCTAGCCAACCATGGTTTCAATCCTTCAAGAAAGCCCCCATAAGTGCCTCTTCTGACCAACCCCTCACCAACGTTTGGAGCCGTCTAAACTATTCAATGTAACTTTGCACATTTCCTTCTTGTTTCAGTTTGGCTAATTGCCCATGGTGATTTACCACCAGGGATGGTCCCCAATGTTCCATGAATTCATGTTCAAAGGCCATTCAACCAAGTCTCCTTCCTTTTTGTTCAAATCTGAATTTGAGTCACCGCCACCATTTACTAGCCTTCCCATCCATGAAGAAACAAGCCACATCTACCCTGTCATCTTTAGGCACCTCATACACATGAAAATAGTGTTGGGCTTTGTCCAACCACTCATGAGGATCTCCACCATCAAAGCGAGGAAAATCAATCTTTAGTTTTCTTGGTTTCTGATCATGGTAACTCCCATCCCTTCTATCGTGTCCATCTCTATTCCCACGCCATCCATGTCTCCTTCGTGGCCCATTGTGATGCCCATGACCAACGGTCCTCCTACGCAATGGCCGCCCATCATCAGAAGCCTCGCTGCCCTCTTCATGGGAGTCCCAATCATTCTGCCTATGCCTATGGTAAGAATTCCGTGAATATGCTGAATTATCAAGCCATCTCTCCACTGCAATTCCTCTGCCTTCAACTCTGCCTCCCCACCTCCTTTCTTCCCATTCCGGCTCCTCATGCCTTGATCTTTCCGAATCAGAGTCACCATAAGATGCATACCTTTTATTTGCATGTCGCCTAGTGGGTCCAGAATTGTTGGACCGTCTATCCCTTCTCTCCCCATCATGTTCCACACTTCTTCGCTCCATGCGCTCCCTTCTCTCCGTGGTGTTAAGGGAGAGTTGATTAATGGTGGCCTTCATTTCAGCTAATGCTGCCATAATTTCTTTTTGGTTCTCCTCCAATGCTTCGAACCTCGCTCGGTTAGAGCCATGTGTTGCTTCCCGCTCCATGACTTCCCACAACCAAAAGAGGTACCTTGAGTCCCCCGCTGCGATGCAATCTCAATGAAAGCACCAAAGTTGTTGAGTTCCCTCACTTGGGCTCCACAACAATGGGTTCAACAACTTTCAACCTCACAAAATCTGGTTCATAAATTTGATCAAACACCTGGAGTGCACCCAGAATTTGTCCCCTTTGTGAGTGAAGATTTAGTCCTTCGATCCTTGCCACTGTTTTTAGATGTTGTTCGGGAGGTGAAAAAAAGCTTCTGATCACACCAATGATTACCCTTGGTTCCTTGCACACTTCACACAGATTTGAGAGGGTTTCCATATCAAGATCAAGCACAAAAATGAGATCTAACATGAACAAACCAGATTTGACAACAATGAAGAACACTTCAATAACCAACAAATCCCACCTATTACAAGCCTCCAAAATAAAGAAAAATGCAGCAGTAAAGAAAGATGATAGATAGATGAGATCTTCCCACTACAGCCCGTGGTTTGATCTCTCTAGCTCGGGAATAAACCTACCCCCTTGCTAGCCCAAGTAGACACCGTATTGCTACGCCGCTACCGATCTCAAGATCGCCGATGAAGATAAACTCAAACTGCTACAAGCACTCTCAAAGAGCTCCCAAAATGTCCAAGATAAAAAACCCTAGCTCATCCACACATCCTTTTTATATGGACTCCCACAATGACCAAAATACCTATGACCCAACAAAACCATACAAACATAACAAAAGACTCATACCAACATGACAAAAGATAAGATAAGATAACATGAAAGACATTATATGGATCAACTAGTAGCATCAAGTAGGTCCAATGTGCTTCCTCCCGCTTTGTCCCGAATTTGTGCGCTCCTACACCTTGGTGCTTCACCACCATGTCAAGGCTAGAGCCGACAGAAGAGAAATTGGGGATGCCCTCCTTAGAGTGGATTATGCTGAGGATAGGGCGGACGCGGCTGAGTCTGAAGCCCGGGTCGCCATGGAAAAGCTGGCTTCTGCCAAGGCGGAGGTTTGGAAAGCTTTGGAGAAGTTGACCGCCGTTGAGGCTCAGGCTATGGAGAGGGTGGCAGCCGCCTAGGTCGAAGCTTTAATGAAGGTCAGCGCCGCTGAACACCGGGCTCGGGAGACGTGGACTCTATAAAGGTTCCACAGATTTTGTTGCTGAATTCAGCGAGGCGGCACTCAACGCCTACGCTCAGGGTTTTGAGAAGTGTAAGAAAAAAATCTCCCGGGCCTATAAATTAAATGGCCTTGAAGACATTCAGCCTGAGGATAAGGATGAGGGTTTGGACAGTGACGGTGCCAAGGATGGGCCATGACCCGCCAAGTCTTAGGTTTAGTTTCTTTCTTCTTCTTTCTACAATATCATGTGACCTGACCAACATTGGTCTTTTTTGTATGACAGTGAAATTAATGAAAAAAAAACGACTTCTTCGTTGGCAATGCTTTGGTCTTTTGAGCAATCACACCTTTTGGCCTTTGAGTTTAATCAAAATATGCCTCCGTCTCCATAAATATGCTTAGAAAGTTGATGGCTTAACCGTGGTCCTTACAGGGGCGTTTGGGTTCGTATTTGCATCTTAGGCTTTTGCCAGGGTGCTCGTTGGCACCGATCGTTACCTTAGGGTATCATATCCTTAGGATTTTTCGCACCGACCTGGGAGTTTGACTCGAGGCAGCGAGACCACAGGATTTGAACTACTGGGGGTTTCTTCTGCCGGCCCGGAGTGTCTATGATCACGGGACCGCCAAGGTCTTTTTGAAAACTACCACAAAGGTTTCTCGCGCCGGCCTGGGAGTTTGACTCGAGGCCGCCGAGACCACAGGACTTGAACCACCGGGGGTTTCTTGCATCGGCTCGGAGTGTCTATGATCATGGGACCGCCGAGGTCCTTTTGAAAACTACCACAGGGGTTTCTTGCACCGGTCTGAAAGTTTGACTCAAGGCCGCCGAGACCACAGGACTTGAACCACCGGAGGTTTCTTGCGCCGGCCTGGGGTGTCTATGATCACGGGACCACCGAGGTTCTTTTAAAAACTATCACAGGGGTTTCTCGCGCCGGCCCGGGAGTTTGACTCGGAGCAGCCGAGACCACAAGACTTGAACCACCGAAGGTTTCTCGCACCGGCCCGGAGTGTCTATGATCACAAAACTGTCGAGGTCCTTTTGAAAACTACCACAGGGGTTTCTCGCGCCGACCCGGGGGTTTAACTCAGGGCTGCCGAGACCACAGGACTTGAACCACCGGGGTTTCTTGCGCCGGCTCGGGGTATCTATGATCACGGGACCGCCGAGGTCCTTTTGAAAACTACCACAGGGATTTCTCGCACCGGCCCGAGAGTTTGACTCGAGGCCGCCTAGACCACAGGACTTGAATCACCGGGGGTTTCTTGCGCCGGCTCGGGGTATCTATGATCACGGGACCGCCGAGGTCCTTTTAAAAACTACCACAGGGATTTCTCGCACCGGCCCGAGAGTTTGACTCGAGGCCACCGAGACCACAGGACTTGAACCACCGGAGGTTTCTCACGCCGGCCCGAGATGTCTATGATCACGGGACCACCGAGATTCTTTTGAAAACTACCATGGGGGTTTCTTGCGCCGATCCGAAAGTTTGATTCGGAGCCGCCGAGACCACAGGACTTGAACCATCGGGGGTTTCTCGCGCTGGCCCAGGGTGTCTATGATCACGGGACCGCCAGGTTCGTTTTGAACACTTTTATTTTGAATAGAAAAATAGGATCAAAAACTCTTTTTATAATTATTGGCCAAGCACACTCACTATTGGTAATACCGGCAAAGATTATTCGCATTCCAAGTACGCGGAATCGGTTGTCCATCTATACCTTCAAGTCTATAAGCTCCTTGATGAGCGCTTTCGTGACTCGATAAGATCCCTCCTAATTTGGGAATAGTTTACCTCCTTTAGTTGGTTTAGATATCTCAGCTCTCCTGAGGATTAGATCTCCAAGGCGAAACGTCTTGGAACGGACTCGGGCATTGTAATATTTTGCCGCTCATTGGCGGAACATGGCCATCCTGAGCCGCGCAAGGTCCCACCATCTTGAGCCGGGCAAGGCCCCGAGTTTCGTCGATGAAGTCAAGATTAGCCCTTAGTTGATCAAAATTGTCTTCATTTTTATATAGCTCTACTCGGGGACTGGGAAGACCAATCTCTACCGGGATAACCGCTTCAGATCCGAAGACGAGGCTGAAAGGAGTCTCTCCCATAAGGACTCTAGGAGTCGTATAATATGCCCACAATATGCTTAGGAGTTTCTCCACCCATCTGCCTTTAAGCTCATCCAATCGAGTTCTGAGTCCTCGAAGGATGGTCCAATTTATAACCTCTGCCTCCTCGTTAATCTGTGGATGTCCAACAGAAGTGAATCGGTGATAAATGCCCAGTTCGGTGCAAAAGGCTTTGAATGCCGAATTATCGAACTGGCGATCGTTATCGGTGATCACGTATGAGGTAGGCCAAACCGACAGGTGATAGATTTTCAAAAGAATGTCTTCACCTTGCTCTCAATAATCTTGGCCAACGCCTCGACTTCGATCCATTTGATGAAATAGTCGATGGCGACTAGTAAAAATCTTCGTTGTCCTGAAGTCGGGGGAAACGGTTAAGAATATCTATTCCTCATTGAGCGAAGGGCCACGGAGCAGAAAGTGGGCTCAGTTGAGAAGCTGGCTATCGCTAGATATTAGAATACCATTGGCAACGATCGCACTTCTGAACTAGCTCGGTGGCGTCTTGTCGCATAGTGAGCCAGTAATATCCCTGGCGAAGGGCTTTGTGCGCCAGAGATCTGCCTCCCATATGATTCTCGCATATGCCTTCATGAATCTCCCTGAGAATGTAATTAGCATCTGCCGAGCCAACACATTTGAGGAGGGGATGAGAGGACTTCTTGTACAAGTGCCCATTCACCAACACGAACTTGGAAGACCTCTATTTAAGCAGTTTGGCTTCTGTGGGATCGATGGGAAGACTACTGTCAGTAAGGTAGCGAATGTAAGCATCCATCCAGATCGGTTCTTGCATAACCGGTACAATCTCCTCCGCTGAGTCGATACTCGGGCTTTCCAAGTGTTTGACATACATCCTTCCCAAACTATCGTCCGTCGAGGTGGCTAGCCGCGACAATTTGTCAGCTCTGGCGTTCTCGTCTCCTGGAATGTAGCTAATAATGAAGTAAGCCAATGAGGAGGTTAACGACTTAACCTTATTCAGATATCGAGACATGATAGAATCTCGAGCCTCATACTCTCCAGTAACATGTCCAAAGATGAGCTCAGAGTCGGTGAAGGCCCTGAGGCGTTTTACTCCGACTCTTGAGCAAGCTTAATTCCGACCAATAAGGCCTCATATTCAGCTTGATTATTCGTAGCTTTGAAAAGGAATCGAAGAGCGTACTCCAATATGACGCCCTTCGGATTTGCTAGGATAAGACCATTTCCACTTCCTTGAGAGTTAGAGGTGCCAGCAACATGGAGAATCCAGGCTTTCGTCGAATCTTCCTCAGCGTCTGGGCACTTCATAGGGACATCTTCGATTTGCTCCTCCGTCTAGGTACACTCTATCAGAAAGTCCGCCAATATCTAGGACTTCAGGGCAGACCGGAACTGGAATGAAAGATCGAATTCTCGCAGTTTGACGGCCCATTTAGCCAAGCAGCCAGAGGTGTCAGGACGAGACAGGATAGCTCTAAAAGGTTGATCCATAAACACCACGATCGAATGGGCTTGGAAATATGGTCGAAAATGCTGGGCAGAGACGATCAAAGCAAAAATAATCTTCTCAGTTCTTGAATACCTGACTTCCGCATCATGAAGCACTTTGCTAGTATAATAAATAGGTTTCTGTACTCCATCAGGGTCGAGTTGGACCAGAACGGAACTAACCGCCTCCGATGAGGCGGCAAGATAGAGGAAGAGCTTTTCTCCTTCCTTAGGCTTCGACAGTAATGGTGGTGTAGATAATAGAACCCCTTCAATTCCTCGAAGGCTCCCTAGCAGCCATTCGTCCACTCAAAGCCATTAACCTTACGTAGAGCTTTAAAGAAGGGCAGTCATCTCTCAGCCGATCTAGATAGGAATCGGCTCAGAGCGACTACTCTTCCGGTGAGCCATTGCACTTCCTTCTTACTGGCTAGCTGCCTCATGTTAAGGATGGCTTAAATCTTCTCTGGATTTGCCTTAATCTCCTACTGGATCACTAGGAAACCCAAGAATTTTTCGGCAGTGACACCAAAGGCACATTTACGAGGATTGAGCCTTATTTGATGGCTCCGAAGATTGTTAAATGTCTCCTCTAGATCAGCAACATGGTTGGCGATGCAGATACTCTTAGTCAGCATATCATCCACATACACCTCCATGTTGTACCCAATCTGGTCTTTAAAGACTTTATTCATCAACCTCTGATAAGTGGCTCCAGCATTTTTCAGTCTGAAAGGTATTACCTTATAGCAGTAGATGCCCTTCTTAGTGATGAAAGAGGTATTTTCTTCATCCATCGGATCCATCCTTATTTGATTATACCCGAAGAAGGCATCCATAAAACTGAGAAGCTCATGGCCAGATATGGAGTCCACCAGCTGATCGATCCATGGCAAAGGAAAACTGTCTTTGAGACATGCTTTATTGAGATCAGTGAAATCGATGCAGATCCACCAGCTTTCACTCGCTTTTCGGACCATGACCACGTTAGCTAGCCAATTTGGATATTGAGCCTCTTGGATGTGGCCGGCAGCAAGCAATTTGTTGACCTCTTCATCTATGGCTCTCTGCCGTTCAGGGGCAAAACTTCTCTTTTTCTGATGGACGGGCCGATACTTTGGATCAACATTGAGTTTATGAGTTATCACCTCCGGAGGGATACCAGGCATGTCTGATGCGACCATGCAAAGAAATCCAAGTTTGCCCGCAAGAAAGTGAGAAGTTGATTCTTCATCTTCAGAGGAAGAAGCTCGCCAATTTGCACAACTTTCATAGGATCATCCCCCAGTGGATAAGGTAGTAGGCGCTCAGCTGACTCTTCTCTTCTTTCAGACTCTCTAGGGTTGAACAACATCGAGGTCGGAGTTGCCATCTCTTGAGGGCTGGGAGCCAAGTGATAGCATAACTGTGTAAGATTTTGCTTCCCGCGCATCTCGTCGATCCCTCCATTGGTAGGAACCTCACGAGTAAATGCCTGATGGATATCACCGCGTCCAAGAGGTTCAAACCAGGCCGACCGAATATGACATTGTACGCCAACGGTACCCGGGCCACCAAGAACCTCATTAGGATCGTACCTTGGCATGGTGGTGATCCCGCCATGACCGGCAAAGTGATCTCACCTTCGACTCTTACTGGGTCTCCTATAAAGCCGACTAGAGGTATGGTTACTAGTTGTAAAGAGTCAGAAGATAGACCCATCCGAACAAAAGCATCATAGGTAAGTATGTATGCTGAACTCCCACAACTACAAGTATTCTTTTTATAGGATGTTTAGCGATCGTCATAGAGATGACTACACTATCATCATTCAGGTTGCCCCTCCCCTCTAACTCCCCTTTAAGAAAGGGGTTTACATCTTCTACTCTCTCATCCCCCATTGGTCTTTTAGAGGACAAAGCCGCTCCCCATGAAAGCATGCCCACCGTCCGTTCTGTTGGAGTATTGTTAATGTTGGCCTGAACAGGTGGGAGCCCTATCAGAGCTAGGATGGCCGAAGGTCCTCCTTTCTGAATGAACTTTCCAAGATAGCCTCTCCGAATAAGCTCTTTAATGGCACGCTTCAGGTTGCGGCACTCTTCAGTATCATGGTCGTAATTCCTATGGAAGTGGAAGTAGCGACTCTTGTTGCGAGCAGTATTTTCCTCAGCGGGAGAGGGCGCTGGAGATAAGGCTCACTTTCGATCTCCATGAGGATGTGAGATCTAGGGGCAAGGAGAGGTGTATAGCTTTCTTCTTTGGGGGTTAGGTTCCGGCACCGATTGTCTGGCCAGCGTGGAGGCTCAGGCTTCTTGGGAGGGAGTCTGCTCGGCTCTTCACAAACCGGCTTCTTGCCAGCTCCCCTATCAGCGTTCCTCCGAGTGAAATCAGCTTCATCGGTACGATTATACTTATGTGCACGATCCAGATGCTCGGCATAGGAACTAGAGGGCTTTTTGTCTAAAGAATAAGTGAAGCAAGAGGGACGAAGTCCTTGCTTCAAGGCCAAGGTGGCCATAACATCATCTAGATGATACACCTCGAGGGCCACCGTCTTAAATCGGCCTATGAAGTCTTTTAATAGTTCTTTCTGCTGTACGAAGAATAGACTGTCAGCCACTCGAGGGATCTTCCGACAGGCATCAAACTGTGCCAGGAAGGCTTTCTCCAACTATCGGAAGGAGTCAATGCTGCGTGGAAGTAGACGAGAATACCAGGCATGCGCAGCTTTCCGGAGAGTAGCAAAGAAGGCAATACATAGGAGGGCGTCTGTCGCTCCTTGGACTTGCATGAGAGATTTATAACTCTCTAAGTGATCCAGGAGATTCGTGGTACCATCATAGGGATCCAACTGGGGAAGACAGAACCGATGAGGTATAGGTTCCTCCATAATCTGGCAAGTAAGGGAGGGCGAGTATCATATTCCACCTCCGATTGGTTATTAAGCTTCTAGCTAAGCTCCTCCAAACGTCGGTCCTACTCCTCTAAGCGTCTCTCCATCCGGTCATTAAGGTTCTTGCCCGCCGATTCAGATGATGAAGAGGGAGAGTAATGAGGCTGATGATAGTATGAGCCTTTGGGTTCCTTCCTCCATTGTTGTTTGAAAGTGGAGCTGCCGGAGTGAAGGGTGGGAGACCGAGGCCTCTTGGAGGTTTCCCGATGGTGATGCCTGGATGGAGCTTGGCAATGGTGACGCTCCTCCGGGGAAGGTCTTCTGTAAGTAGACTGTTGACTAGCTAGTGCAACAGTTGTGGGTGGCACAGGAGGTCCAGCTGCTGTTGAGTAGCCGTTGGTCGCTGCTCCTGCAACCCACGGACTACCTCGATAAGAGCTTGGGCCTGTTGAGTAAGATTGGCCCGTTGCTCTTATGGGGTAGCTGAGATCAGTGGTGATGAAGGGGTAGGAAAGTTGGCTTCTGACTGCTTGACATGGTGGGGATGCCCCCCAGTGAAGCTACAAGAAGCTTCTTGAGCATGCATCGCCTCCATTTATACTTGAGGAAGGGCAAGCCTATCACTCAGTATTATAGAGTAATCTTTCCTTTAATGGCCCATCATTCGCCCATCCCCCTTCCTGGCATGCTAATCTGATGATGCTCGATCACCTTGAGCTGACGTCCTTGAGCGTCAACTGATGCACCATGAATCTGCTGAAAGAGCTTTACTTCGGCTTCAAGGCCTACAAGAAGTCCTAGGGGCCGGATATTGCGGCAGGGACCCTTCGACGCTCAAGTTAGTGATCAGGATCACAGCCGCGAGCTTGAGAAAGCTTGAAAGAGATAGATAGTTGGGTAAGAGAATGGGTCAAGTGTTGCCCCTGAGTGTCCTCCCCCTTCGGGTCCCCACTTACCTATTTTATTAGTCTCTTGAGTCTGTATGGCTTTTTCGCTAAGGTTAGAATCTCATGATGAGTTAAGACCTTTACAGATAGAATGTCAGAGTTGGCTGGACTAGATCTGCATCTTCTGATTCAGGATGACTGGTACTTTATAGCATGTAATCACCTTTTGAGACTTATTTAGTCGGAGTCATTAAATCTCCCTAATGACTTTTTGGGCTTCACTGGTTTGGAGATTTGTGACTTCATGATGTATTATGACTTTTGGAGCTCCATCTGATCAGGGCCATTAATGCTGTCTAAGGGGTCATGACTTTTGAGGCCTCATCTACTCAGAGTTATTAATGTTGTCTGATGAGCCACTACTTTTCGACGCTCATGCTAGAACTGACGGTTCTTGTCTTATTAAATCGATATGGATCAAGGATAGTGGATGAGCCCGAATTTGCCCATGCAAAGGCTTGTTCGGGAAGCTGGAATGAACCATGAAGATAAGACAGAAGGGGCACCGATGCCGCTCAGAAGCCAAGGTCACCTAGGAACCATCTTGGTAGCTGGGGCTGCCCAGGAGCCGCCTCGGGCCGCCTAAGAACCCCCTTGGTAGCTGGGGCTACCCAGGAGCCGCCTCGGGCCGCCTAGGGACCGCCTTTTGTAGCTGTGGCCGCCCAGGAGCCACTTCGGGCTGCCTAGGGACTGCCTTTGTAGCTGTGGCCATCCAGGAGCCGCTTCGGGCCGCCTAGGGACCGCCTTTGTAGCTTTGACCGCCCAGGAGCCGCTTCGGCCGCCTAGAGACAGCCTTTGTAGCTGTCCTCACCGTCAGGTAGTTTTGGCTGTTAATTCACACGTGGCTTTTACCAGCCACATCACCCAGCAACAAATAGCAATCCTCAACCGATGAATCATGGTATGTGTTCATTGAAGCTTTCGGGTAAGGCTGTAATCTCTCTTGGATTAAATGCTCTAGATAATAAGTTTAAGAATGTATGGATACTTGACTTCGGTGCTACAGACCATATGGCCCATATTTCAAATAAATTTAAAACCTATAACCCTTGTCCTAGCAATAAAAAGATTATCGTTGGAGTAGGAGATGTCCAAATTACCCCATAATTGGTTCTTAAAAATGTTTTTCATATGCCTCAATTATCCATAAATTCGGTTTCCATACAAAAGCTTACCAAAGATCTAAATGGCTTTATTATATTCAATGCTTCTTATTGTGATTTCGAGACTAGGCTTTGGAAAGGAGGATTGGACTTGCTAAGGAGCATAATGGACTCTATTACTTAGATACATTAAGCCAATCGGAATTGAATAAATCTGCTTTATCTAGCTCATTTTCTCATGCAATAAAGATGTCATTTGGTTACATCATAGGCGTTTAGGTCATGTGTCTTTTCCAGCATTAAAACTAATGTTTCCCTCTTTGTTCAAAGGATTTGATATTCAATCTTTTCATTGTGATGTTTATGAATATGCAAAACAAACTTGTGTACCATTTCCAATCAGTAATAAAAGATATTCTTTTCCTTTCTTCTTAATAGTAACATTTGGGGACCATCAACTATTCCAAACATCTCAGGATCTAAGTGATTTGTAACGTTTATTGATGATTGTATAAGAGTCTCTTGAATCTATTTACCCAAAAATAAATATGATGTGAGTCATATTTTTTCTATCTTTCATGCAATGATTCAAAATCAGTTTGGTACCGAGATAAAGAACTTTTGCTTGGATAATGCTTATGACTACTTTAATTAGACCTTAACCTCTTATTTCCAAAAAGAAGGAATCATACATGAGTCCTCCTGTATAACCACTCCACAACAAAATGGAGTGGCGTAAAGAAAAAACCGACATCTTTTTTAGTGCAATAAAGCCTTGTTATTTCAACAAAATATACCAAAATCATATTGGGAAGAAGCTGTACTCACATTAGCTTATGTCATAAACAGAATTCCTTCTAAGGTCTTGAGGTTTCAAAGTCCATTAGACGTCTTATCTAAATTCTATCCTGACATACGATTCACCTTCAATCTTACTCGAATTTTTGGATGTCTATCTTTTGTTCATGTTCATAGTCATAACCAAGGAAAGTTAGATCCTCGAGCTCTTAAGTATGTCTTTGTGGGATACTCTTCCACTCAAAAGGGTTACAAATGTTATCATCCACCCACTAAAAGACTCTGTCTCAGCCGATGTTACATTTGTTAAAAATAAGCCCTATTTTTTCACTCCTTATCTTCAGGGAGAGTTACCTGTACTTGAAGATAAGGAGTTAAATTTGTTACCACTAGATACATCCCTCCATCTGAATTGTCCAAATCTAAATATCGAGAGTTAATTCCACAATCTAAGGAGTTGAAAGAAAAAAGGAAAGGAGATAGTAAAATCTTTGATTCGTTCCGATTTGATCAAGTGTATGCAAGAAAAAGAGATCCCATCATGACTACAAGGCAAGAATAACCTTCTGAACCAAACTCTGAAAATGAGATAATAATAAGTGAAGCAAACCTGGATTCAACATCAAAAATAGATTATCTTCTTTCTGATCCTGAACCACCTTGTCTTGAACCTCCTAACCTTAATCAGGATCTACCTATTGCTGTGAGAAAAGAAACCCGAAAATGCACCAAAAGAACTCTATGTCCATTATCTCACTTTGTATCTTTTGAGAGGTTTTTCTAAAACTATCAAAGTTTCCTTTCAACCTTAAACATGGTTTCTATTCCTAACTTATTGTCTGAAGCATTATCAAAGAAAGAATAAAGACTTGCTATGGAGGCAGAAATTGATGTATTACAGAAGAATGAAACTTGAAAATTAGTTGATTTACCTAAGGGTAAGAGAGTAGTGGGCTGTAACGGGGTGTTTGCAATAAAATTTAAGGCAGATGGGTTCCTAGAACGCTACAAGGAGAGGTTGGTTGCAAAAAGATATACTCAAACATATGGAGTAGACTATCAAGAAATGTTTGCTCCAGTAGCAAAGATGAATACGGTGAGAATTTTGTTGTCCTTGGCTGTTAACTTTGATTGGGAATTATAACAGTATGATGTGAAGAATGCCTTTCTTTATGAAGAATTAGAAGAGAAGATTTATATGAATATTCCACCGAGATTTAGTGGGGTTGATGAAAACAAAATTTATCGATTAAAAAAGGCGTTATATGGGTTGAAACAATCCCAACGTACTTGGTTTGGACGGTTTGCCGAGGTGATGTTAGCCGATGGTTATAAATAAAGTCAAGAAGATCATACGCTTTTCATCAAGCATTCAATTTCAGGAGGAGTTACTATATTAATTGTGTACATGATGACATTATAGTGACAGAAAACGATAAAATATAAAAGGAAGCCTTAAAGCAGTGTTTAGCCAAGGAGTTTGAGATAAAAGATTTGGAAAGATTAAAGTATTTTTGGGAATTGAAGTGGCTCAATCAAGACGAAAAATTTTTATTTCTCAACAAAAGTATGTTACGGACCTGCTCAAGAAAACAAGTATGATAGCTAGCAAACCAGTTGGAATTCCTATTGAACAGAATTATAAATTAAGTGAGGCCCTTGGAGATAAGGCAGTAGATAGAGAAATGTATCAAAGGCTTGTTGAAAAATTTATTTATCTTGGGCATACTAGGCCAGACATAGCCCATTCAGTCAGTGTTATCAGTCAGTTTATGCATGATCCTAGAGAAGTTCACATACATGCAATCTATCAAGTTCTTCATTATTTAAAGGCACATCCAAGAAAGAAAATTTTATTCAAGAAAGGATTTACAATTGATCTAGCAATTTACACAGATGCAGACTTCGCAGGATCTTCAGTCGATAAACGATCAACGTTAGGCTATTGTACCTTTCCTGAAGAAAGCTTAGTATCTTGGAGGAGCAAAAAATAAAATGTAATTGCAAGGTCAAGTGCAGAGCCAAGTTCAGAGCTATAGCAACAGGAGTATGTGAATTATTATTGGTCAAAATTATTTTGAAGGACATGAAGATTCAATGAAGCAGACCTATGAGACATACCGTGATAACAAATCAGCTATAAGTATAGCTCACAATCCAATGCAACATGATCGAACAAAACACAGAGATAAACAGACACTTCATTAAAGAGAAGTTAGATAGTTGATTGATTTGTACTCCGTATATGCCGACAGGACTTTAACTAGTAGATGCGATGATAAAAAAGCTATGTAACAATGTGTTTCATGAGAATATTAGCAAGCTAGGAATGAAAAACCTATATTCACCAGCTTGAGGAGTGTAGGAAATCTCGAATGAGCAATCTTATAAGGAATTTTAGGAAAGTTTAGTGGAGAAAATCAGGATCAATAATCTGAAAAAAAAAAAAAAGATCAATAATCTTTCCAAATTTAGTGAAGGAAAGGAAATTAGGGTCAATAATCTTTCCAAGTTTAGTGAAGAAATCAGGGCCAATAATCTATCTCTAAAGTTAAAGAAAATTAGCTAAATTTTTTTTTCTTATTTAGTGTTAATAGAAAGTTGTATATATAGAGTATAATGAATTATAAATTTTTTCATACAGAAATAATAAAATTCTCAAACATTTTTTTCTTCAAATATTAGTAATATTTTATTTATAATATAATATAAGATAATATTATAATATTATTATTATATGAGGTATACTTGGCTACATTTGAATGTAACCAAGTCTAAATCCGATCACCTCCACTTTTAGATCCATATAGTTCATCAATTCCAAAGATAAATAAAAAATAAAAATATGAGATGGCCCCAAAATTCATATGAATTCAAGGATGAAAAAAATGACTGAATCCTCTTATTATGATATTATATTATATTTTATTATAATTTATCTATTATAATATAATATAATACTAGTTTATATGTTATAATACATGATATATTTTATATTATATTACATTATATTATATATGTTATAGTAATAATATTGATATGCATTAGAGAAGGAATAAAACAAAAATAGAGAAGCAATTTTGAACTTTTGGCGCTAGTAAGTTTTCTGATGAGACTAAAAAGTTTAAAATGCCACCTCCTCCATAAGAAAAAATTTTCGATGGAGGAAAATACATGTAGGCCCTACCACCCATTTTCCCACCACTTTTCAACCAAACGTTGAAAATTAAGGGCAAAAAAGTTTTCTGCCCTTATTTTCCATCCAACCAAACAAACACTAAGAGTTTCTTTTTTTTTCTTTTTTTTTTCCCAATTTGAACCACACATGGGACCCTTAGAAGGCTATGTAGGCTACCACCAATCCATCAGCTACCAGTATGCTAGTCAATGGCTATTGTTGGATCAATCAATGGTGATAGACAGTGGTTATAATTGTAACCACTTTGCATTGGTGCCAATAACGTAAATATTTTTTTTGCATTTTCTTTTTTAATTTCATTATTTCTTCTTCTTCGGATCAATCTTGTCCACCTCCTTTGAATTTTCATTCGTCCTTTTCTTTTACTATTGCTTGTTCATTTCACCATGCCTCCATTGGTTTCATGTTTTTGCCTTTCATCTTGTTCGCTATCCTAAGTTCTGCTTACCTCCTCTTTTTTTCTTCCCCCTTTGATTGTCCTTCTTCCTTTTCTTCTACTATTATTTCTTCATCTGACCATGCTTCCCTTCTTTTCCTTGTTTTTGGATTTCATCTTGTTCATTAACTTATGTTTTGCTTGCCTCCTCCTTGTCTTCTTTTCTTGATAAGTGTTTGCTATGACCTTGATGAGTGTTGGCACTTCCCTACAATCTCTTCTTCCCTTCCTCTACTCCTTGTTAGTTATTGGCTACTTGGCTATGGCTCTATAGTTTGTTGGTTGTTGCAATGGCAACAATCCTATTAGCACTTTCCTTCTTCTTCTCATAGGTATTGTTCTTTGGGATTTTTAAGTGTCAAAAAAGGTTTTATAATGCCATATAATGTAAATACAGACTGCCTAATACTATATACGCATATACTAGTTTATGTATGTCATTAAAGGCACTCATGATTAAAATTTCATGGGTTTTTCTCTCTGGGAAGCAGCCTAGGCACCTAGGTGCTAGGCCATAAAGGGTGTCCAGCATTTAGCTTTGCCCAGCTAATTTAACAAGTTTGTTAGAAACATGATAGAAAACAGGTTAAGAATTCTTTGTCCATGGCAGATGGATTGAGATTATGATAAAAACTGGAGCTCGTTAGATGTTTATCCTCGATTACCCCAGATAACTAAGAATTGAGGTCCCAGAACATGACATCAATGTGAAACTTAAATGGACAGTAGTCACAGTCTGAGCTCTGATATTTTAGATCTATAGCATTACAGCTAACCAAAGAGGCAACGCATGCTATGAAACATGGACACTTCAAATTGACATTCTTGCTCTTTGCATTATTATGTTCTATGAAACATGGGTACTTCAAAATGGGTCTTGTACCAATATCTGGTATGGATGCATCTGAATACATATTTGGCTATGTATCCAGCACCAAAAAACAAAGTTTTTATTTCCGATATGCTATGTACACATTTTGGATAGGTGGGCATACGTCTGGGATACATTCAGATACATTTGACATCAAAATCAGATTTTTTTATTGAAAAAGGGGGTCTTTATATTATTTTAAAAATATAAGAGACTTTAAAAAGGGCTATAGATACCAACCTCTAGGTCATTCTTCTGCCATGCAAAAGGAGAACAATTCTTGTTCCCAAGTTCATCATTTTTTAATTATTTCAATGGATGAACATTGAACAAACTTTATATTCTTTTGTAATGTACAGCTTATAAGTTAGAATGGAAGCATTTTCCATCCCTTTGTTATAAACAGCATCTATTCAAACTCATATTTTTTATGATAGCTATTAAATCTTTTAGCCAGCAAATTAGTATAATATATTCTTAATTATATTAAATTTTATATTAATTAATTAACATGTCATAGACATATCGTATCTTAGATTTTCAAGCATTGATGTATTGTCATATCTGTATTTTATCCCATACTCATATCTGTATCAATGCTTCAGGATTATGTCTCACTCTCAATCTTGTAGTCCCCGGATTGGTTCAAATGCTCTTCATAGTTAAGTTATAATAACAGTTGAGAATAGTTGCCATTTTAACCAGTTGTTCCCAGTAAGGATTCAATCATGAGTATCTTTACAAAGATCAACAGAGCAACATCTCTATTCCAAAGCTTTTAGTCAGGAAACGGATCCTGAAGATGAAATTAATCAAAATAAGTGCAGTAATGTGCCTCACCACATCATACACTACTTAACATGATCTATTAGAGTCAAGAATAGCATGGTGGAAGTTTAAAACAACCCATTCAGGTGACTAAGAAGTTTCATCCTTTCAGATATCACTGATACATTATTTCATCTAATAATGAGCTATCCTGCCTCCTTGTCAGGATTTCTATACTGTGGTCAGAAGCCAAACAATTGTTTAATAAACAAGCAGATGTCAGGAGATGAGGTTTGAACGTGTTTCTAATATAAAATACTAGGGGAAAGGTTTGCATTAATCTCTTTTGTCAAGTTTAGAAAGGGCTCTTGTGCCAGCAAGAGAAAAAAAAGCGGGGCAGGCACGAAGAAGCCATAAATCCAACATTACAACAGAAATTCTTAAATTAAGAATGCTACAAACGCATGCAAGTCCCCTATTCTTCAAGAAAGAAAGAAAAGGATGGCAAAACTATGGTTTTACCACAAAACCCATCCAGTTCCCATACCAAATCCTTATAACCATCAGAACTCCGGAACCAATTTCAAGAAATCCTCCCGACATCACAGCAGCCAGACGCAAAAGTTCTTCAGATCAACAAAATCGTATGAAAATATAAAAATCCCAAGCCGCGATAATAATACAACCCTAAAAACGCTACCATCCATGAAAAACATTCGTCCGTTATAATCGCAGCACCCGAAAATACAGTTTTTAGATTCGATTAACGCGAATGTTCCACCAAAGATACCAGGGAAAGATCGTACCTTGGTGAGGAGTCGCCTCAAAGCCATAATTCCTTCGACGAAACTTTCCTTCCTCCCCCCTCTTGATCTCTCTATATATCTATAAATAAAACTCAAAAAAGGAATCGAAATACTCCTGCGACGAAGCTGGTAAGAAACGTCAAAGAGGACGACGAGGTCGGCCGCTGCTCCCCGATATTTATCGGAGATTTTATTTATTAACAGCAAACCCAATCACTTGACTTTCGCCGGGCCCACAATGCTAGGCGGCGTGCCTTGACTTTATTATTTTTTTTTTTTTTTAACTATAAGCCGATGATCGCATCATTTTAGTCCAAGTGAAGCGGGTTTTTTTAAACTTTAAAATTTAGAATGGTAGCTACCGAAGCTACAACGTAGTCACCGTAAAGTTAGCTTTTTTGATAGACATATTAAATCTAAACTATATGTACATCATGAAGGATAAATTAAATTTATTGATGAGTAAACACAAAATTCTATCTGATTCATTGAATAATAATGAGCGAATCTTCATCAATAATGAGCCTGCAAATCCTAGGAACACGAGTAGCATAGAAAATGCCTACGCCTAATTTTAAAACCCAAAATGAAGGCTAATTTTAAAAGTTAAATTTTTAAAAAATAAATTTAAACCAAAAACCAACTTATTTATTAAATCTAGAATTATATTTGGATTATAAAAACCATTGATTATTGGATTCAGATTCAAACTGAAATTAAAATACATATATTTTTATTAAAAAATAAAAAAATTTCATATAATTCTAAGATTCAAATAGAATTGAATTAAGGGGTTCCATTTAATGTAAAAAGTTTGAATCATCATTTTATCTAAATAAATATGATGTTTATAACTTTTAGAGATCATTTGGCATGGCATGATCAATTTAAGATTACTAATAATTTATAACTCTAACCTCATGGATTACTCTGCAAGAGATAACTCTATCATCATCCTTAAGAGTGGTGATTCAAAATCATTTCCTTACAATAATCTTGGATTAAAATTTATAATCTAAAATACCTCTTATTTGTAATAATATATTACAATAACAAAAATTTATATATAATGATAAAATTTATATATATATTTTATTATGTTATATTATTATACTATAATATAATCAATAAATTATATTGTAACATTATATATATTATATTATATATTATAATATGCTATATTATAATATAATTCATTAATTGTAATATAATATAATACTAGTTTATATGTTATAATGCATGATATAATTCAATATTATATGTTATATTATATGTACTATAGGGATGATTTTGGTAATTTATGGTTAGTAATCTTGGATTCCTGTTGTATATCAGCGATTTTTGATCATTGTGGTGTATCATACCAAACACAGTGATCTTTGATCATTGAGAATCAAATTATCTAGGGATTAGAATCATCAATGATCCAAGATATTAGGGTGATTCGAAATTGGTCACCAAATGCATCCTTAGGGGTCATTTGATTAATTATAATTTAAAATTATCATGCAGGTTATTATGTTTAACAATTAGACACGATGATGGTAATGTTTGATTCGCAGTAATTTAAAATAATCATAAATAATAATTTGATTTTTTAAAAGAAAAATGGATATACAAGATTACCAAAGGATGATAATTTCAAATTATACTATTAACTTTATATAAATATTTAACTATATATTAAATATTTACTTAATAAGATTTAAGTATTTAATATTATATTCATATTAAATATGTAATGCATTATATCATATTAAATTCAATATTTTAAATAATATATGTTTATATAATATAGATATTTAATTTAAAATTATTAATATAATATGCATTATATCATATTAAATTCAATATTTTAAATAATATAATATGTTTATATAATATAGATATTGGCAGGTTGCTCACCTAACTTCTCGAACGTGTCTTGAGAGGTGGAAAATCGGAATGATTTGACTCTGATTTGAATCAGGTTTATTATGAGGTTGGTGTGATTCGAATCCTGTTTGTTAGAGAATCAACGGTTAGAAAGCCGATGGGTGCTTTGAGATTCGGCTGTTTATAGACTCTAGGCTACATTTAGCATCATTGGCTTTATTTCCCTCTTAGGAAGGTTGGGGACCCATGTGGCTAGAATCTTGCTAGATAATCATGTATTTAAACTTTCGTTAATTTTTCACACTTGGCTCTTTGAGGAAACCACTTTGGAAATCAGGTGATCGGAGCCGTTCATCATGTGAAGGATTCATCATGATGATGGGTAGCAAGCGCACTTGGGCTAGATGTGGAGGTAGCTCAGTCCTGCAAAGGTTCAAGAATACCTCAGTTTTGCTGAGGAATAAATGTGACTCAGCCTGGTCAAAGCATAGGAATAGCTCGGTCTGGCCGAAGCATAGGAATAGCTCGTCTTACCGAGGTATAAGGGTAGCTCGGTCCGGCCGAGGTATAAGGGTAGCTTGGTCCCTCCGAAGTATGAAAATAGTTCGGAATCGTCAAAGCTTAGACCTCCTGAGGTATGGCAATGTTGTCTTTTTCTGCACGTAATATCTGGTGGGCGAAAATCAAAAATGATCCTAACCTTTTTCTATCACGTGCACAAATATTAATGCGATAACGATTTTACCCCGTATCATATGCCTCTCCTCCCTAGTTCAAAGCATAGGTTCGGGCATAGGGAGTAGAATTCCAGATGGCTTTATTTGGATGAAAGGATTTGAACTTAAAGACGTGCGCAATGATGGTTTCATAAATACCACGTCGTCACCTCACTATTTTCCTAAGTGAATGAAACGAAACCCTTCGTTTCTTGCAAATGATAATTGGGGAAGCAATACCCAGCAAATCCCTGTGCTTATGGCATCTACGCTGGCAGCCTAAGCTCTTGGGGATCCTCTTCGATAATATCCCGCCCTTATGCCAGGGCGGTTTAAAAAGGGTCGGGCGGCGTTATTTCTTGCCACATTGTTTCTTTAATTCTTCTTCAAGAATTCATCTCTCAAAGCTCCTGTGATCCCGTTTGAAGCTTGTCCCTTCCAACTCAGAAATATGAAAGGCCCGAGCGATATGGTCTCCGTGATGACCTCAGAAAATTTGGATAGTGTTGGCCCATATGGCAACCCAAGAGGGGGGTAAATTGGGTTCTTAAAAAAAATTTTGGCGCTTAAAAATAATTTCACAATTGATAGTGCACAAGAAAGTATGCAATAAGTATAATGCTAAGAATGTAAAGTGGAATATCAAGATAGAGTAGAGAGAAGAAAGAAACAAGTACGATAAACACAAAGATTTATAGTGGTTCGATATTAGCTACACCTACATCTACTCCTAAGCAACTCTTGGGTCCATACTATAATCATCCTGATTACAGCCCAGTTGTTTTACAAGCTCACAACCCAAACTTATTGTTTTAACAACGGGATCACAACGAACCCAGTTGGTTTTTACAGGCTCACCAGCATACAAGCTAACCTAGCTTGCCTGAGGCTAATCTGCCTCCCTGATTTAATCACCTGATTGAATCACCAATCAAATGGAATAGTAGTAAAGTTACAACAGATAGAAAGCTCCCCAAATGAACAAATAGACAATATAAATGAGATAGAAATAGAAGAGCCTGATTTAGAAGATTTCTGAAGTTGAGCTTTTCTTCTTTTCCTCTTCCTCTTGGATGATCTTCCTTAAGATAGAACTGAAGCTTTGAAAGATTTGCTGATGTAGAGGATATTGAAGAACTAGGGCTCTTGACTTCTCTTTTTGATTTGATGGAAATCCTTCAAAGTTTCCTTTTGAATGCTTTGGATTTTTCTAAACTCTTTTTCGAACACTTGAGATTTCAAATATGAGCTTTTCCTCTTGATATTTCTCTTTTCTATTCTTGTTTTTTCTCTCTTTTCAAACGATCGGAACCTCCCTTTTATAATCTCTTCTTAATCCACATTTTGATGGAAACTAGCCATTAATTGTACTTGTGAATGAGTTTAGCACGAAAGAGGAAAGGTTCGTTAAAATCCGTTGAAGAAAAGATAGCAGTTGGAGTCGTTTCTGACACATCTGAAATTTGCCTTTGACATATTAGAGTCGACTCTAATCTGGCCTGGGATTGGTTCTAAGTTGGAATGCTCAAAATAGTAAAGTCCATCCATCACAGAGTTGACTCTAACTTTCCGTGGGGTTGACACATCGCGTGCTGGAGTTGGCTCTAACCAATGTGGGAGTTGGCTCTAATTTTTTTCCAAAAAACATAGTCTCTGTTTTCATATTAGAGTCGGCTCTAATCTCTGCAGAAGTCGGCTCTAATTTGATGCAGAAAAGAGGTTCACTGTTCTCAAGTTAGAGTCGGCTCTAATAAATGCGGGAGTCGGCTCTAATCCGTGCCGAAGGTGCCAAACTATTCTAATACGCTTCGGAGTCAGCTTTAATCCCCCTAGAGTCAACTCTAATGTCTAAAACTTGACACTTGACACTAGAATTGGATTTAAACTTAATTTTTCTTGGATTTTGAATAATTAAATATTTTAAATTTCTGAAACACTTAATCAAAATTATTAGTATCGTAAGAGATATACTCATATAGTTTTTGTTATACATCAAAAACAACAATTGGGTCAACAATCTCCCCTTTTTGATGATGACAAAAATATTGAGTATATGCATAACCATTAAAGCATAAGTAGCAAAATAAGCAATTTCTTTGATCAAGGTGATAATAATCAGAATTTTAACAACTTTATTTCAATAAATCAACAATGATTCATGCTTTACTAATTTCAAGACTTACTTCAAGTTACCAATATAATTAAGCTCTTATCAACTCAAATAAGATTCAAATAAGCTCCCCTGAGTAAGATAGCTCCCCCTATATATGTGCATATAACTTAAGGTCCATTAAAATCGATGCATATACAACTTTCTCTCTCCCTTTTTTGTTATCAACAAAAAGGTTAAGAAAGCATAGGGTATTCCTTACTCAAAATGGGATACAAATCACTCAAAATAAGAATCAACTATCACAGTATTCATTCATTTTGCAAAGATCAAAGCCGAATTCATTAAGTTATAACATTTCATACATTCCATAAACTGATACTATGATGACAAAGGATCAAGTACAAACAATGTGTGAAACGAAGTATGAAATAAACATAGCATTTGAAGTAAAGTCCTAAGTACAAGCTAAGTATCAAAAGAAACAAAATAACTTTAAAGCAAATATCTAAGTACTATGTATGAAATCCTAAAATCTAAAACTAATCTAAGATTGATTGGATTGGATTTGATTTGATTTTGGTGAGTTGGCTTGGCTTGGCTTGGGGCAGCAGGAAAGAGTAGGAAGTGTTCATGCTGAACTGATCATTAAAATTCTCTTCAATTCTTCCAGAATCTCTTTCATTCCTTTCTCTTGAGTCATCAGAAACTGATTCAATAACTTTTCAAGAGTGGAAGTAGCTGAAACAATATTTCCTTGAAGTTCTGCATTGCATTTTGAATAAACATCTAAGTCACCACCAATACCTTTGATTTTGGAAAAAATATTTTGAAGCTCAGTCTTCAAGGTATCAGAAGAATTACCAATTAAACTTTTAATTCTAACAACTTTTTCTTCCAACTACTTAAGCCCAAGAAGCTGATCTATGAAATTATCTTTGATTCTTGCTTCTTGCTCAGCCATCAAAACCTTAAGCTGCTCAATTTGCATATCAGAAAAACCAAAAAAAATAGGGGAGGATGTAGTAGTAGCTGCCGATGCCGATGGAGGTGCTGAAGTACTTGGTCCAGAATGAGCAAAAAAAGAGCTAGGAGAAGAAGGTCCAGCTACTGAAGGTCCAGGGACCTTTTCAACAAAATCAATAATTAGCCTCTGCTACTCTTTCTTCTCTTACATGCTCAGTCATAACATTTTGTCCTCTCCTCTGCCACTGACCATTTAGTTTCTTAAATCCCATACAGTAAAGAGTAGCAACATTATAATAATCCGCATGCCTCAGCTTCTTCCATGGCTCATTCTTCAAGATGTTAACTCTTTGACTTCGAAAGATCAAGGTCAGAATCATTCTATAAGGCAGGGTGGACCTTTTCTTACTCCAACCTCAGTCATATACCCAATTATCATACTAGCAAGGTTAATCGGTTATCCAGTGATAACACAGTCTATAACCATAACATCCCTCTCAGATACATACTCGAATCTGCCAGTCTTTGAAAATAAAATTCTGCTGCAAATGTTGTGTAATAGCCTTAATTTCAAAGACAACTGATTTTCCCTTACTTCTTCAAAATCAGTGACTTTCCTTCCTAACATCATCGACAAGGCTTCACCTCTATCACTGTGTGATGTAGCAATCATGCCAACAACTAAAATTTTCAAAAGATTACCTAAAATTTCTAAAGTAATGTGGACTCGGGTGCCTCTCACATAGCTAACAAGTCCACCATCCCCTCTACTTACATTATTGTAGAAATCTCTTACCAAAGCAGGATAAGTGGGGACATCAAGTGAGCAGACCCTTTCCCAGCCCATATCTATCAATTGTTTCTCAATAGCAAAGCTCTCAGAGTCAAAGAAGTCGAAATCTACCTTTCTTCCCATAGTTATCACCTTTTTAGCCAGCAAATCAATATGTGGAGAAGGAGGGATAGGAATGACACTTGGAGTTGAGGAGGAAGAGGTTGATGGAGAGCTAGGTGAAGGATGCCTCGCCGAACATCACACGGAGCGTCTTTCGGTCGTGACAGAGACACCAATGGTGGATGCATAGTGTTTGGATGCCATTGAGATCAAAGAAGATGAGAATCAAGGGTCTTTGGAAGTTTGAGGGAAGTGAAGAGAAATTTGGAATGATTTGAAGTCAATTTGGTTGGGAGAAAAGTCGGCTTTGCCCTAGATATATCGAATGGGGACCACTTAGAGTCAGCTCCCGTAAAGCAAGGTGTCGGCTCTAAATTTCTAACACAGTCAATGCCTGAAATAGAGTTGGCTCTGATAGTTGTTAGAGTCGGCTCTAATGAGCAGACAGAGAGTCCAAATAATTAGAGTCGACTCCACCTCCAATAGAGTCGGCTCTACAATAGTTTTAGTGAAAAAATAAGAGTTTTAAAGAATCTGAAACTTATCAAATTAAGCATTAAACTCTAGATAAATTTTTCTTAAAGCAAGATTGATCAAGGAATCAAGCATCTAGATAATTTTCCTTAAAAACATAAGAAGATTTTCAAGAAAATGGATTGAAATTTAGATAACCATTTTTAGGGGTTTTAAAATAATTCTAATGGATCACAAACTCCTAATTCTTCTCTAAGATAATAAAATCTCTATTCACTTAAGGGTTTTATAAATATATCAGTTAATTGTTCATCAGTACATACATAATCAAGATAAACATCATTGTTAGTAACATGTTCTCTAATGAAATGGTGTCTTATTTCTATGTGTTGGTTTTTGAATGTTGAATAGGGTTCTTAGTTAAATTTATTGCACTAGTGTTGTTACACCTAATTGGAATTCTATCAAGTGTGATACCATAATCCTCAAGTTGTCACTTAATCCAAAGGATTTGAGCATAGCAACTTTCAGCTACAACGTATTCAACTTCAGTAGTTGATAGTGCAACTAAATTTTATTTTTTGTTAAACTAAAAGATTAAGTTACTTCCTAAAAATTGGCATGCACAACTTGTGCTTTTTCTATCTAGTTTACAATCAGCAAAATCAGAATCAGAATATCAATTAGATTAAATAGTGAGTCTCTAAAATACCATAATCCTATATTTTTTGTTCTACTTAAGTATCTAAAATTTTTTTTTACAATAATTAAGTGAGATTCTCTAGAATCATATTGATATCTAGCACATAAGTATACAACAAACATGATATCAGGTCTACTAGTTGTTAAGTAAAGTAAATAACCAATCATACCTCTATAAAGCTCTTGATTTACTTTCTTACCATCATTATCTTTATTGAGTTTGCATGAAGGACTCATTGGTGTGTGTTGGCCCAGATGGCAACCCAAGAGGGGGGGGTGAATTGGGTTCTTAAAAATTTAAGTCTTTTTAACTTTAATTGATTAGTTAGCAAGATGTGCAAGTGAGATTAACTAATAAGCAATACAAGCAGTTAATAAAGAGAGATAGAGATAGAGAAAATATGCACGGCAAACAAGATAATTTTATAGTGGTTCGGTGCAACCAACACCTACGTCCACTCCCAAGATTCACTTGGGTCCACACTATAATCTCTCTAGATTACAGCCGAGTTGTTTTCCAAGCTCACAACTCAAACTTGTTGTTTTCCGGGTGCACAACGAACCCAGCTGGTTTTACGGGCTTACCAGCACAAAACCCTACACGTTGTTTTTCACGGGCTCACAACTAACCCAACACAAGCACTCCGGCTTGTAACGAGGTAAACCTAACCTCCACTGATTCAATCCACTGATTGAATCAGCAAACAATGAAATAAAGTATTTGTAACAAAATGCTCCCTTGAGCAAATATACAAATAAGTAAATAAATAAAGGGTTAGAAAAGCCTGATGGTTTTGCAGATGGTTGGCTTTGGCTTTCTCCCTTTTCTCCTCTTGAAAAGTTGAATCAGCCTCAGCAAGATTCTTGACGTTGAAAGCTTTGGAGTTTGCCTCTTTTTGAAAATCTGAAGATTTGACTTGATTGCTTTTGCCTTCCTTTGACTTTGAGATTGATTTGGAGCAGACGAATCTCTCTCTGGATTGAATCTCTCCTTGAATCAAATGATTCTACAATACTCTCAGTTTCCCTTTTTTTTTGAATTCAATAGGCTCTCTTTTTTCTCTCTTTCTTCTATTTGGATTTGAAAAGGCTCCTCTATTTATAGATCCTGAAAAATATAGCCGTTAGACACAGAAAAATAGCCGTTATTCAAAATATTACCGTTGGGCTGATGTGTCATCTCAAAAATCGCCCAGATTCCGGGGAGTCGGCTCGAGTACTGTGCGAGTCGGCTCGAACACGCGAATCCAGAAACGCACCAAAAAGTGAATTTTCAGGGGTCGACTCGCGAAAAGCTGGGAGTCGACTCTTGACTTTCAGGGGTCGACTCGCGAAAAGCTGGGAGTCGACTCGAGAGGCACTCAAAAATGAGTCTTTCTGCCGTCTGAGCGAGTCGGCTCGCACAGTCGAGTCGGCTCGAGAAGGTTCAGGGGTCGACTCTTGAAAACTCAAGTGTCGACTCGAGACAACATCGGAGTCGACTCGGAAACTCTCGAGTCGGCTCGGGACTGATACAAAAATCAGAAAACATTCTGATTTGACTTTGAAAATCATCCCAACCAATTTGAAATATAAATATGACTTGAATAATGTTGATTTAACAGTAATGCTCAATTTCAAAGCATTTTCATTAAGTCATTGATCTTTAAAAGAGTGGTATAAAATCATTTTTGAATTCATAAGTATAGCTCACTGAAACATATATTAATTGATTCAAAACTCATTACATATTTAACAGTTCATAGTTTCCAATTTGAAATTGCTCATAGGAATATTTCATTGATTGACTTAACATGTTCATAGCCTTTTAGAAAGTAAAGTAATGTCTTTTGGAAATCATCAAAATCAATAAGTTGGGGCAATTATGTTTCAATAATTTCTCAACAATCTCCCCCTTTTTGATGATGACAAAAACATTGAGTATATGCATTATTAAAAAATTTGTGATTCTAAATCAAAATTTATGTTCATGGAAAGGCTCCCCCTCAATGAGGTAGCTCCCCCTATGAAACTCAATTTTATAATTCATTCAAAATTTTAAATTTTCTTAGCAAATGATAAATCTCTTCCCCTTACTTTCTCTCCCCTTTAATTGCAATTTAAATAGATTGAAGAATCAACATATACGATTAAATATTTCTCCCCCTTTTTTGTAATCAACAAAAAGGTTACATTAATGTATTCACAATTAATTAATATTAAACATCATATTCAAATGTACACATATTGAAATGAACTGAACTTCATTAACATCAAAAAGCATTACATCAAAGTTCAATTAGCAAATTACATAAAAAACATTCATTACATCAAAAAAACATAAAGAGAAATCAAAAAGTAATTCTATTAAGTGTTCTATAATCTTATGCATTCCTTCACATTGAATCTTGACATAATCTTTTAGTTTTTCATCAACAAACTTGCATGCACTTGAAATTTTGTCTTGAAGCTCTGCATTACTTTGCATAAGTCTCACCATCTCCACAAATATCCTTAATTCTTCAAATATATTCTTCAAATCTTCATTTAAGATGGATGAGCTAACATTGGCTTCAATAGAGATACCGATCATTAATGAATAAAGTGCTTCAAGTTCATAAATTTTTCTTCAAATTCAGTCTTCAATCTTCTCATGCTCAATTAACTCTGATTTGAATAGAGACCTAAGTGCTCTAATTGAGTGTCTGAAAAACTGACAGATGTAGAAACAGAGGTCTGAACAGGAGCAGAAGATGCAGAAGCAGGGGAAATCTGATGGAGCTGGAAATGAATGAAGTCTGAGGTGGCTCTGGAGATGAATGTCTAGGTGCCTCAGCTCTATCCTCTAAACTGTTCTTCCTTTCCCAATTCCATTCCTTTTGATAAATCCCATTCGATGATAGTGGCCAAGGTATAATAGTCTGTGTCTCAATTCCTTCTTGGGCTCACTATCACTAAACACAATCCCTTGGCTCCTGAAAACTGAGTCAAGATCATGCCATAGGGAAGACAGATTTCCTCTTCTTCCACAATCAGCCATGTACCATAAAATCATTCTAGGCAGATTGATAGGCTTTCCTGAACTATAGCATCCATAACAAAAATGTCCCTCTCTGAAACATAGTCAAACCTGCCTGTCTTGGGAAATAAAATCTACTGCAGATATTGTGAAAATCTCAATTCCAATGGCAGTTGACTTGCAAAACTTCTTCAAATCCTTCAAAGTCCTATTAATAATCTGGTGAGAGCAGGAGATCTATCCTCTGAAGCAAATGTGGAAGGTCCAGACAATGGTAATTAAAAGTCTAGAGATGGTGTCAGTAATTTAGACCTCCTCTCACTTGCTAACCCATTGTCTCCTCTAGTCAATTCTTATAAAATTCTTTACCAAGCTGGATAAGTAGGACAATCTAATGAACAAATTTTCTCAAGTCCCATTTCTAATAACTGTCTTCCTATAATGAATCCCTCATTTTCAAAAATCAAAATCACCTTCCTTCCCGTTGTACAACTCTACTAGCTAGGAGGTCTACCTGAGGGTGGAAGAGGAGCAGGAGAATCACTGGAGGAAGAGGCGAGAATCCGGACGGCTCGCGGACGGGTCGACGCACGGTTCTTCCTCTTCATCCCGGCGCCTCTACTGCTAGCTCCACGGGTTTTGGGTGCCATTGATGATGGAATGATTAATCGGAAGTATTTGGAAGATTTGGAGGGTTTGGGAGATTTTTGTAGAGAGAGAAAGATTAGAAATGATAGAATGACCGTCGGGTCGACTCGTGCCCTAGATAATCGATTGGGACCACGTCGAGTCGACTCGCGCAAACCTCGAGTCGGCTCGCCTAAATCACAGAGAAAATCCGAACTCGAGTCGACTCGCTCATACCAGGAGTCGGCTCCCAAGTTTCAGAAACTCGAGTCGACTCCGGTACACACCGAGTCGGCTCGGAGACCATTTCAGAACAAAAAATTGAAAATTTTCTGAATGTTTGAAATGATTCCGGATTTGATTTTGAGTATGATTCATAATCATTGAGTTTGATAAATCATTTTGATATGAGTTCTAGATAATATTTCCTTAAGATTTTGAGGAATTGAAAGAATTCTAGATGCATTTCCTTAAGTATTTCAAAATTTATTCAAAAGGATTACAAATTCCTAATTCTCCTCTAAGATAACAAAATCTTTCTTCACTTAAAGGTTTTGTAAAGATGTCAGCTAATTGTTCTTCAGTGTTTACATAATCTAAACAAATTTCATCATTAGCTACATGTTCTCTTATAAAATGATATCTAATTTCTATGTGTTTTGTTCTTGAGTGTTGAATTGGATTTTTAGTTAAATTGATTGCACTAGTGTTATCACATCTTATGGGTGTTTATCAAGTGTGATACCATAGTCTTCAAGTTGTCGCTTAATCCATAGGATTTGCGCACAGCAACTTCCAGCTGCTACATATTCAGCTTCAGTAGTTGATAATGCAACTGAATTTTGCTTTTTGCTAAACCATGTGATTAAGTTACTTCCTAAGAAATGGCATGCACCACTTGTGCTTTTTCTATCTAATTTTACATCCAGCATAATCAGAATCTGAATATGCAATTAGGTTTAATGTGGAGTCTCTAGAATACCATAAACCTACATTTTTGTTCCATTTAGATATCTTAAAATTCTTTTAACAGCTATTAAATGTGATTCTTTAGGTTCAGATTGAAATCTAGCACATAAACATACTGCAAACATATATCTGGTCTACTTGCTGTTAAATAAAGAAGGGATCCGATAATACCTCGATAATACTTTTGATCAACCTTCTTACCTTCTTCATCTTTGTCCAGCTTGCATGAAGGACTCATTGGAGTTCCGAGGGTTTCATTGTTTCCATACCAAACTTTTTGAGTAGTTCTCTTGTGTATTTGGTTTGGTTGATAAAGATTCCCTCCTTGCATTGTTTGATCTGGAGTCCAAGGAAGAAGTTGAGTTCTCCCATCATGCTCATCTCGAATTCTCCCTGCATCAACTTTGCAAATTCTTGACAAAGAGATTCGTTAGTAGCACCAAAAATAATGTCATCTACGTATATTTGTACTACAAGTAAATCTTTACTTTTTCTTTTCAAAAACAAGTTTTATCAACATTTCCTCTTGTAAAATCATTTTCTATTAGAAATTTACTTAACCTATCATACCAAGCTCTAGGTGCTTGTTTCAAACCATATAAAGCTTTGTGCAATTTAAAAACGTGATTTGAAAATTCGTGATCTTCAAAACCTGGTGGTTGTTCTACATAAACTTCTTCATTTATAAATCCATTTAAAAATGCGCTTTTACATCCATTTGAAATAAGTTAAATTCATATGACATGCAAATGCAAGTAATAGCTAATGGCTTCTAATCTAGCTACAGGTGCAAAGGTTTCATCAAAATCAATACCTTCTTCTTGATTATATCCTTTAGCAACCAATCTAGCTTTGTTTCTAATTACTATGCCATTTTCATCTAATTTATTTCTAAAAACCCATTTTGATCCTATTACTGAATGATTTTTAGGTCTTTCAACTAAAGTCCAAACATTATTTCTAGTAAATTGATTTAGTTCTTCTTGCATAGCTAACATCCAATTATTATCTTTTTCAGCTTCTTCTATAGTTTTAGGTTCAATTTGTGATACAAATGCAAGATGATTACTAATATTTCTCATGTATGATCTAGTTCTTATTCCTTGAGATGGATCACCTATAATCAATTCCTTGGGATGACTATGGCATATCTCCAGTCTCTTGGAAGATCTACATCATTATGATCATATTAACATCATCGTCCTTATGTGAATCATCATCTTTAGCTTCTTGTTCATGATCAGAAGATACTTCAATATTAAGTTTTTCAAGATCTTTTTCAATTATGTTTGTATCTTCCTCATCATCAATCTTTTCAGATCTAGATGCTAAAGATTCATCAAAACTACATGAATGGATTCTTCAACTACTAAGGTTTTCTTGTTAAAGATTCTATATGCCTTACTAGTTGTTGAATAACCTAGAAAAATTCCTTCATCAGATTTAGCATCAAATTTTCCTAAGTTGTTTTTACCATTATTATGAATGAAACATTTACATCCAAATGCATGAAAGTATTTTATATTTGGTTTTCTTTCATTCCATAATTCATAAGGTGTTTTCTTTAATATTGGTCTTATTAAAGCTCTATTTAAGATGTAACATGCTGTGTTAATAGCTTCCGCCCAAAAATACTTTGGTAAGTTGCTTTCGCATAGCATGGTACGGGCCATGTCTTCTAAAGTTCTATTTTTTCTTTCAACTACACCATTTTGTTGTGGAGTCCTAGGGGCTGAAAAATTATGATTAATTCCATTTTCAGTGCAAAATTTTCAAATAAGTGATTTTCAAATTCTGTTCCATGATCACTTCTTAGAGATACTATAGTAGTGTTTTTCTCATTTGTGACTTTCTTGAAGAATTTCAGGAATATCGAGAAAGTCTCATCTTTGTGAGCTAAAAACATTACCCAAGTATATCTAGAATAATCATCTACAATCACTAGACCATATTTCTTTCCTCCTAGACTTGTGGTTCTAGTTGGTCCGAAAAGATCCATGTGAAGTAGCTCTAGTCCCCTAGAAGTTGAAACAATGTTTTTAGATTTGAAAGAACTTCTAGTTTGTTTTCCAAATTGACATGCATCACATATTTTATTATTTTCAAAATCTAGTTTAGGTAATCCTTTAACTAAATCCATTTTAATTAGTTTTGAAATAAGGTGTGTGCTTGCATGACCTAATCTACGATGCCACAACCAACTAATATCATTTATGTTAGCATTGTCAGCAATTAAGCAATGACTACTCTAGATAATTTTGTCTAAGTCAACTAAGTATACATTGCCATGTCTATAACCAGTAAAACAATGCTATCATCAATAGAATTAGTTACAGTGCATAAAGAAGATTTAAATGAAACATTAAAGTTTTTATCACATAATTGACTTATACTAATTAGATTATGCTTCAAACCATTAACATAAAGTACATTATCAATAAATAGATGGAGTTATGCGAACTTTACCAAGGCCCATAATTTGACCTTTACCGTTATCGCCAAACGTCACAACTCCACCTTTCTTTTCTTCTAGGGTGATGAATTCATCTTTGTCACCCGTCATATGTCTTGAGCAGCCACTATCAAGGTACCACTTTTTCTTTGATCTTTTGGCTACAAGACATTCCTGCAATATAATCAAACTTTATGTTAGGTACCCAAGCTTTCTTGGGTCCTTCATGGTTAGTAGCAACAAAAATTGTTCCTTTCGGAACCCATATTTTCTTAGCTTTAATATTTAACTTGTTGTTATTTAACGTTTTGCATTCAAATGATTTATGACCTTTTTCATTACATTTAAAACAAGTTATATTACTTTGGTTGGCTTTTATAAAAATATTCTTTAAAGATTTTGTTTCTTAATGTGTTATATCCCTAAACCAGCTTTGTCAAAAAGCTTTTTGACTATCTAAATCATGTTAAGTTTAGTTGAACTTAAAGTGAATTTCTCAACAATGTCTTTATATTTTTAACATCTTTCTTAAGAGAGTCATTTCTTTAGCTTGCTGTTCTTTATCTAAAGCTAAAGTTTCTATTTGATCTTTTAAATCTTTAGTTGAGTTTTTAGTTTCAGATTTTAACAAATCTATTTCTTGATTAAGATTCTCTTTCTTTCCTAAGTTCTTCTTTTTCATTAGTTAAGTTCTTAACTTCTAAAGCTAATTCATTTTTACTTTTAGCTAAACTAATATTGTCATTTTTCAAAATTTATATTTCTTTTTCAAAATTTAAAATCAATCATAAGTTCATTGAAAGCCTCAAACATTTCATCAAATGTAAATCATCATTTGAGTTTCAGAACTTACCTCATTGTCGTTGTCGTCGTCGTTGGCCATGAAGCAAATATTGGCAACTTCCTTTTGTTCTTCTTCTTCGACGAGGAAGATTCATCAGACCATGTTGCCATGTATGCTTTCTTCTTTTTCTTGTAGGCCTTCTTTCAGTAAAGGACAATCATATAAAGTGCCCTGGCTTTTTACACTCATAACATACTAAGGGCTCTTTTCTTTTTCTTTCTCTTGTCCTTTTTCTTATCCTTTTCTCCTTCAATCTTGCTCCAAATTTCTTTTTATGGAAGGGCCTTTTTCTCATAAACTTTCTGAATTTTTGGCCAAGAGAGCAGTTTCCTCATCATCTTCATCATTACTTTCACTGCTGCTCTCTTCCATTTCTGCAGCTTGAGGGCAATGTTTTCTTCTTTTTGTTTCCTCCTCAACATGCTGCTTCATTGTTAATTCGTGGGTCATTAGGATCCTAGAAGCTCCTCTAAGGGTAGTGCATTGAGGTCTTTGGCTTCTTGGATTGCAGTGACTTTTGCTTCCCACGATCTTGGTAGTGACCTAAGAATTTTGCGAACAAGATCAGCATTAGTATAAATTTTCCAAGACTTTTCAAACCATTCACAATATCAGTGAATCTAGTGAACATGCATGTGATGGTTTCAGTTTGTTCCATTGTAAACAATTCATATTTATGAACCAAAATATTTATCTTTGATTCTTTTACTTGGTTTGTTCCTTCATGTGTAATTTCCAACCTATCCCAAATTTCTTTTGCGGAATTACAAGTTGAGATTCGGTTGAATTCATTTGAGTCTAAGGAACAATATAAATATTAATGGCTTTAGCATTAAGTTGAGCCATTCTCCTATCATTATCATTCCAATCCCTTTCGGGCTTTAGGAACAATAGTGCCATCAATAAGTGTGTGGGTGTACTAGGTCCATTAATTATTACTCCCCACAATCATAATCAGAAGCTTGAATGAATATCCTCATTCTAGCTTTCCAATATGAATAGTTGGTTCCATTAAATAAAGGAGGTCTATTCGTAGAATGACCTTCAGCAAAACTGAACCAATTTGTGTTGCCATATGGATCTTTAGCCCTTGATCGTGAGATCAAATTCTAAATGAGCACTTGCTCTGATACCAATTGTTGGCCCAGATGGCAACCCAAGAGGGGGGGGTGAATTGGGTTCTTAAAAATTTAAGACTTTTTAACTTTAATTGATTAGTTAGCAAGATGTGCAAGTGAGATTAACTAATAAGCAATACAAGCAAATAAAGAGATAGAGAAGAGAAAATATGCACGGCAAACACAAGATAATTTTATAGTGGTTCGGTGCAACCAACACCTACGTCCACTCCCAAGATTCACTTGGGTCCACACTATAATCTCTCTAGATTACAGCCGAGTTGTTTTCCAAGCTCACAACTCAAACTTGTTGTTTTCCGGGTGCACAACGAACCCAGCTGGTTTTACGGGCTTACCAGCACAAAACCCTACACGTTGTTTTTCACGGGCTCACAACTAACCCAACACAAGCACTCCGGCTTGTAACGAGGTATACCAACCTCCACTGATTCAATCCACTGATTGAATCAGCAAACAATAAATAAAGTGTTTGTAACAAAATGCTCCCTTGAGCAAATATACAAATGAAGTAAATAAAAAAAGGGTTAGAAAAGCCTGATGGTTTTGCAGATGGTTGGCTTTGGCTTTCTTCCCTTCTTCTCCTTGAAGTTGAATCAGCCTCAGCAAGATTCTTGACGTTGAAAGCTTTGGAGAAGCCTCTTTTTGAAAATCTGAAGATTTTGACTTGATTGCTTTTGGATTCCTTTGACTTTGAGATGATTTGGAGCAGACGAATCTTCTCTCTGGATTGAATCTCTCCTTGAATCAAATGATTCTACAATACTCTCAGTTTCCCTTTTTTTGAATTCAATAGGCTCTCTTTTTTCTCTCTTTTTCTATTTCTCTTTTCTTTTTCAATATGATAAATTTGAAGGCTCCTCTATTTATAGATCCTGAAAAATATAGCCGTTAGACACAGAAAAATAGCCGTTATTCAAAATATTACCGTTGGTGCTGATGTGTCATCTCAAAAATTTTCGCCCAGATTCCGGGGAGTCGGCTCGAGTACTGTGCGAGTCGGCTCGAACACGCGAATCCAGAAACGCACCAAAAAGTGAATTTTAGGGGTCGACTCGCGAAAACTGGGAGTCGACTCTTGACTTTCAGGGGTCGACTCGCGAAAAGCTGGGAGTCGACTCGAGAAGGCACTCAAAAATGAGTCTTTCTGCCGTCTGAGCGAGTCGGCTCGAGTACAGTCGAGTCGGCTCGAGAAGGTTCAGGGGTCGACTCTTGAAAACTCAAGTGTCGACTCGAGACAACATTAAAAATCAGAGGAGTCGACTCGGAAACTCTCGAGTCGGCTCGGGAGATACAAAAATCAGAAAACATTCTGATTTGCTTTGAAAATCATCCCAACCAACTTTGAAATATAAATATGACTTGAATAATGTTGATTTAACAGTAATGCTCAATTTCAAAGCATTTTCATTAAGTCATTGATCTTTAAAAGAGTGGTATAAAAATCATTTTTGAATTCATAAGTATAGCTCACTGAAACATATATAATTGATTCATGAAACTCATTACATTTAACAGTTCATAGTTTCCAATTTGAAATTGCTCATAGTAAGAATATTTCATTGATTGACTTAACATGTTCATAGCCTTTTAGAAAGTAAAGTAATGTCTTTTGGAAATCATCAAAATCAATAAGTTGGGGCAATTATGTTTCAATAATTTCTCAACAGTGTGCTAAGAGGTTTAACAACTTTCATTTCAAACTTCTTAAGAATTTCCTTAGTGTATTTCATTTGGTTAATGAAGATTTCCTCTCTTTCTTGTTTGATTTGAAGTCCAAGGAAGAAATTTAATTCTCCCATCATGCTTATTTCAAATTCTTCCTGCATTAACTTTGAAAAATCTTGACTAAGAGGATTGTTAGTAGCACCAAATAATATATCATCCACATAAATTTGTACCACTAATAAATCTTTCTCCTTTTTAAAAATAGGGTTTTATCAATATTACCTCTAGAGAAATTATTTTTAATCAGAAATTCACTAAGTTTATTATACCAAGCTCTATGTGTCTGCTTTAAACCATAAAGTGCTTTATATAATTTAAAAATATGATTTCAAAATTTATGATCCTCAAAACCAGATGATTGTTCAACATAAACTTTCTCATTTATAAAACTGTTTAAAAATGCACTTTTCACATTCATCTGAAATAAATTAATGTTCATGCAACATGCAAATGCAAGTAGTAACCTTATGACTTCTAATCTAGCAACAGGTGCAAAGGTTTTATCAAAATCAAAACCTTCTTCCTGATTATATCCCTTTGCAACTAATCTAGCCTTATTTCTAATAACAATGTCATCTTCATCTAACTTATTTTTAAATACCCATTTGGATCCTATAACTGAATAATCTTTAAGTCTATCAACTAAGGTCTATACCTTATTCCTAGTGAACCGATTCAATTCCTCTTGCATGGTTAACATCCAATAATTATCTTTTTCAGCTTTCTCAATTGTTTTGGGCTCTATATGAGACACAAATGCAATATGATTATTGATATTTCTTATGGATGATCTAGTTCTTACTCCTTGAGATAGATCACCTATGATTAGGTCCTTTGGATGACCATAAGCATATCTTCAATCTCTAGGTAGATCTGTATCATTACGAGTAGTATCAATACCATCATCCTTAGGTGAGTCATCATCCTTAGCTTTAGGTTTATGATCTGAAGATACATCAACATTCAACTTTTAAAATTTCTTCAAGTCAAGTATATTAGTATCTTTCTCATCATTTTTTTCCGAACTTAATGCTAAAGACTCATCAAACACTACATGAATTGACTCTTCTACAATCAAATACTTCTTATTGAACACTTTATATCCCTTGCTAGATGTAGAATAACCTAAGAAGATACCTTCATCTAACTTCACATCAAATTTTTGTAAATTATCCTTTCTATTATTATGAATGAAACATCTACACTCAAATGCATGAAAGTAACTAATATTAGGTTTCCTATCATATCATAGTTCATAGGGAGTTTTCTTAAGGATTGATCTAATCAAGGCTCTATTTAGGATGTAATATGCTATGTTTATAGCTTTCGCCCAAAATATTTTGGGAGTTAGCTTTCATATAGTATGGTACGGGCCATGTCTTCTAGAGTCCTATTTTTTGTTTCTACCATCCCATTTTGTTGAGGTGTCCTAGGTGCTGAAAAATTATGATGGATGTCGTTTTTAATACAAAAATCTTCAAATAAATAATTTTCAAATTCAGTCCCATGATCACTTCTAAGAGATACTATGGTAGTATTTTTCTTATTTGTGACTTTCTTAAAGAATTTCAGAAATACTGAGAAAGTATCATCTTTATGAGCTAAAAAGAATACACAAGTGAATCTAGAGTAATCATCTACTATCACAAGACCATATTTCTTTTCTTCTAGACTAGTGGTTCTAGTAGGTCCGAAAAGATCCATGTGTAGTAGCTCAAGTGGCCTAGAAGTAAAAATAATATTTTTAGATTTGAAAGAATTTCTAGTTTATTTTTTAAATTGACATGCATCACAAACTCTTTTGTTTTCAAAATCTAATTTTGGAATACCTTTAACCAAATCCATTCTAAGCAATTTTGAAATCAAGATGTGCTTGCGTGACCTAGTCTACGATGCCATAGCCATCAACCTCATTTACCTTAGCATTATTGGCAATTAGGCAATGATTACCTGTAGATAAATTATCCAAGTCAATTAAATATACATTGCCATTTCTATTTCCAACAAAAATAATGTTATTGTCAATGGGATCAGACATTGTGCAGATAAATGCTTTAAAGAAAACTTTGAAACCTTTATCGCAGAGTTGGCTAATGCTAATCAAGTTATGTTTTAAACCATCTACATATAAGACATTTTCAATAAAAATGGATAGAATGATCTGAATTTTACCAATGCCCATGATGTGACCTTGACCATTATCTTCAAAGGTCACCACCACTCCACCTTTTTTAGCTTCAAGGATGATGAATTGATCTTTGTCATCCGTCATGTGTCTTGAACAGCCGCTATCAAGATACCATTTTCTTTTCAATCCTTTGGCTGCAAGACATGCCTGCAAAGCAATCATATCTTATGTTTAGTACCCAAGCCTTCTTGGGTCCTTCATGATTAGTAGCAACAAACATAGTTCCTTTTAGAACCCAAATCATATTACTTTTATAACTAGCATTCACATGTAATATTTTATGATTGCAAACATAAGATTTATGTCCTTTCTTGCCACATAGAAAACAGAAAATATATGTTGCCTAGATGTAGCAACCCAAGAGGAGGATGAATTGGATAATTAAAAATTTATTATTAGCACAGATTGTGCCTTAACCCTAATTGAGATTTAATTGGCAGCGGTGTAGTGAAGTGCACAGAACAATATCACAGAAAATCAAGCAACCACAAAACACAAGAGAGTTTATAGTGGTTCGGTGCCAAACTCAGCACCTACGTCTACTCCCCAAAAACCTTTAGAAATTTCACTCCAATCGTATCATAACGATTACAACCTTTAGCCTTTCCCGGCTAGCCCTCTTATTTATACGGCACAAGGCAGCCAAACCCCTAGCCTTACCAGGCTAGTCCTCTTGTTTCACGGCACAAGAAAGCCAACCCCTAGCCTTACCCGGCTAGTCCTCTTGTTTAACGTCACAAGGAAGCCAACAAAAACCAAGGGTTAACTCTAACCCCTTTTACAAATTTTCAGAATAGATAAGAACAAGTAGCTCCTATAATGAGCAAATATTCAAGAAATACTTTACAATTTTTGTAGTAAATCCTCAGCAATAAATGAATAACTTCGAGGTAGCTGAAGCTTTGAATGCTTGAGGGCTTTAATGGATCTGGACGACTTTGAGCATTGAATGATCTTCAAGATTTTTGTCAACTTCAATGCACAGCAACTTGCTTTTCAACACTCCAAAAAATATGCAATAAAAGCTCTTTTTCTTGAATTTCTTTCTCTTCTTTTTCTCTTTCAGATTCGTCATTTTGTTCTTCTAATCTCAGCTATTCAAAGCATTCCAACATCAAAAATATCCGTTAGACACATTTGAAATAAATGAAAGTAAAACGGGAAGAAAAGATAACCGTTGAGATTATTTCCCTTAAGCATTGAATGCACTAAATCCATTTGAGAAAGGAAGATCTCTACCATAATCCAAGAGATCAAAAGTTAGTATAGCTAAAAATAGAAATCAATTAAATAAGAGAAAGAGTGAGAGAGAGAGAGAGCACACCCAAATAACAAAGAGGTAGCTGACTGGAATTAATTCTAGGTAGCTGAAGGCTTGAAGACGCTCGGCCAAGAAGGAGAGAAAAGCCACAAGCTAGCTAAAGCAAGATCCTAGCTAGCTAATTTTGAAAGCTCCACGGCAAGAGGGAAAGGCTTCAGATTCAATAGATAAAGTAGTTAGCTCTCCAGCTAACTATCCACAAAGAGCACACGGCTTGAAGTTCATCCCAGGGAAAAGTAGCTAACTCCTTAGCTAGCTCACCAAAAAGTCATACGACTAGGAGTCCAATCAAGAAACACTAGTTAGCTCTCTAGCTAACTAAGCCAAAAAGTAGTTAGCTCTTAGCTAACTAAGCAAGCATCCATCGTTACAACAAGGTAGTTAGCTCTCCAGCTAACTAGAAAAAGGAGGCTCACGGCTTGGAGAAGGAAATCAGCCAACAACAGAAGACGAGTTAGCTCTTTAGCTAACTAAGTTCAAAACTTCATGGCAAGAGGAAAAACTTCTGTCCAAGTCAGCTAGCTCCTTAGCTAGCTAAGAAATTCATCCATTCGCCCAAGAAAAGATTAGTTAGCTCTCCAGCTAACTAAAAATGGCATGCACACGGCTTGGAGAGGAACCTGTAAAAAATAGTTAGCTAACAATGAAAAGTAGTTAGCTTCCAAGGCAAAGCAGTTAACTAACGGGGTATGCTAGCTAGCTAAGAGAAGCACCCAGCTAGCTCTCCAGTTAGCCAAAAACAGGAACCGTTCGGCCATGCAAAGTAACAGGGAAAATTAGTTAACTAAAGATGAAGCCAGCTAGCTAAGAGGAAGGATGGGTTAGCTAGTTAGCTAACTGAGTCCAATAGCATTCGGCCAGCATAAAGATAAGGCAAAAAGTAGTTAACTAAAATAGAATTCCAGCTAGCTCAGAAAAAGGCCAAGCTAGCTAACCAGCTAGCTAGAAAAGAGCATGGTTCGGCTAGCATAAGGAACAGGGAGTCATAGTTAGCTAAAATAGAATTCCAGCTAGCCAAGGAATGGACCAGCTAGCTATCCAGTTAGCTAAAAAAGAGAACCATTCGACCAGCCCACTGTAGGATAGTGTCAGTTAGCTAACAAATGTGTCAGCTAACTAGACGAAAGGATAAGCTAGCTAACTAGCAAGCTCCCACAATAATGCAAACGGCCAAGGATACAAATGGATCAAATAGCTATCTTCCAGGTAACAAATAAGAATGAAAGAGATATACTCCCAACAGATTTTACTTGATAAGGTTCATTTGTAAAACATCTGTACTTCCCTGCATCAAGCTTAAATGAATAGAATTAATCTTTACTTAATTATTTGTAATCATCAAAATCAATTCAGGGTCAACAATATCTTTTTCAATCGATTTCTTTACAAAGAAATTATTAACAAATTTTTATTTCTTATGTGGTTTGTAACTCAAACCAGCCTTATCAAAAATAACTCTTTGATTACTTAAAAGTAAATTTAGTCTTTCCGAGCCATAAGTAAATTTGTCAACAATGCTCTTGTATTTTCAAGTTCATTTTTTAAACTCTGATTTTCAGCAAAAATCACATTTTTCTCTTTTTTTTTAAACTTACTTTTCAAATTTTTGCTTTTCAAATTCAATGGCAAATTCTTTTTTTTTATAGAAGATTTAGATTTTCTATTTTTAAAACTTTGTTCTTTGTTCTTAAAACTTTAAAATCATTCATCAATTCATTGAAAGCATCATAAAGTTCATCAAATATAAAGTTATACATGGGGGTTTCAGAATTTACCTCTTCTTCTTCATTTGTCATAAGACATATGTTGGCAACTTCTTGTTGTTCATCTTCGGATGAAGATTTCTCACTGTCGTTCTAAGTTACAACATAAGCTTTTTTTTTCTTTCTATATCCCTTCTTGAGTTAAGGACATTCAAATCTAAAATATCCAGGCTTTTCACATTCATAGCAACTCAAAGAATCTTTCTCTTTTTCCTTATCTTTTTCTTTATCTCCTTCCAACTTGACACCCATTTTTCTTTTATGAAACGGCCTCCTTTTTTACATAAATTTCTTGAACTTTCTTGCAAGGAGAGCGGTGTCACTGTCGTCTTCATCTTTTTCACTGCTGCTTGTTTCTTTTTTAGTAACCTTTAATGCAATCATTCTTTTGTTTTTTATGTCTTCTTCTTGATATTGCTTCATATTGAGTTCATGGGTCATGAGTGATCCAAGGAGCTCCTCCAAAGGTAAAGTATTGAGATCTTTGGCTTCTTGGATTATTGTCACTTTAGCTTTCCATGCTCTTGGAAAGGACCTAAGAATTTTTTGAACAAGTTCAGAATTAGTATAGGTCTTTCCAAGACTCTATACATGCAAGTGATGGACTCATTTTGATCCATGTTAAAGAGTTCGTATATATGCACAAGAATGTTAATCTTGGACTTTTTAACTTGGTTGGTACCCTCATGGATAACTTTCAACCAATCCCATATCTCCTTAGCTGATATGCAAGTGAATATTCTATTGAATTCATTTGCATCCAAGGAGCAGTATAGGACATTCATAGCCTTAGCATTGAGCTGGGTTATTTTTTGATCATTTTTATTCCAATCCCTTTTGGGCTTAGGAATAATGGATCCATCAACTATGTGTGTAGAAGTGCTAGGACCATTGATAATGACACTCCATAAATCATAGTCTAAAACTTGAATGAATATTCTTATTCTAGCTTTCCAATATGAATAGTTGGTGCCATTAAACAAAGGTGGACGATTTGTGGATTGTCCCTCGAAAAAAGAACCAGCTTGAGCTGCCATTTGGATCTTTAGCTCTTGATTGTTAAATCAAGGAAGAATGAGCACAAGCTCTGATACCAATTATTGGCCCAGATGGCAACCCAAGAGGGGGGTAAATTGGGTTCTTAAAAAAAATTTGGTGCTTAAAAATAATTTTACAATTAATAGTGTTGCTGCCAAATCACTTTCGAGAAGCGTCGAGCAAGAAAGGAGCTTTGAGTCTTCAGAATGATACGACCGCTTCCTGTAACCGGAAACCTGCAAGAAAAGTCCCGGACCCGTGGTTTCGGCGGGGACCCTCCGATGCTCAAGTTAGCGAATTGGAGAACAGGGATTAAAATGAGATAGTAGAGATTGAGTCCCTTCCTCGTTGTGGGTCAGGGTCTTTATATACATGTTTGAGGTTCCCTCTTACCCTTCATAGATAACCATCGAATCTCATCTTCCATTAAGATTAGCTCCATAGGCGGTAGGTGGGCGTACAACTGCTAAACATGCGTTGTAAATATCGGCAACTGCACACAGTATATCGGTAACCACTCGTGATCTTGGCAAAAAGTGGGTGAGCGGGCTACGCGGCAGTCTTTGGTGTTTTAAATCACTAGGTTCAATATTCGAAGTTGGTTCCATGATTGAAACTATGGGCCAAGAGCATGCGAGGCGAGACTCGAGGCCGAGGTCAGAGACATGCCGAGGCCGAGGCGGGGCTCGAGGCCGAGGTGGAGCTCGGGGCCGATGTTGAAGCTGAAATGAAGTTCGCGACTGAGACCGAGGCGAAGTCTGAAACCGAGGCCGAGGCCAAAGCCGAAGCCGATGCTGGGACTAGCTGACAAATTATTACTTGGCTCTGAGAACTATGCGGACTGTTACTCTACCGCCTGGGGGCATGATCAGCCACATCAGATGCCCACCCGCCCCTAAGATGGGTGGGCGTATATTTACCAACGAAAGGGGGCATTATATCACCCGGTGGCTGATCCTCGGGCGCTAGCGGCTATGAAAAGGACACGTGTCTCCAAGGTCTGTTCCTTCTTTGATGAGGCATCGGGCGCTGCAACACCATCGCCTCATCCGTTCTGGTCGTTGAGATTGAGGGGAATTTCCCTTAGGTACGGAGCTGCAAAAAGGCGGGCACCATCATTGCGGTGAGGTTACCGTTGTCTCGTCATTGGTAGTGTCCCTCGCGTTCCGTGCATCGGGCAGTTGCCGAACCGATTCCCGGTAGCGAGCAGGCATGTGGCCAAATTATGAACTGGCAGGATGATTTGAAACGAGGCTATAAAAGGGGTTGCCTCTGATCCGAGCCACTTCTATTGCCTTTGCTTTCTTCCTCCTCCCGATCATGCTCGAATCTATTCATTTCCCATCACTGTTACACCTTCCCAAGCTCTTCGTCTCCGATCTTAGGTTCCCAGATCCTTCAGGTTAGTCCATTTTAGCTCCCATGGCTTCCTCATCCCTCTCATGTTCGATCTTCGATTCCGGGGGTTATTCCTCCCATCCCTCACGACCTTCTTCTTCCCCACCGCCGAGCTAGTCTTCCTCCTCCATTAATAAGGTCCCCCTGGAGCAGTGGCGAGCCACCGGGCGACCTCCCGCTGGGAATCGCCCGGCCGCCATACGTGCCCCCATCCGGCGCCGTTCGGCCGTCGCTAGCTCATCATCCACTGTGGAGCAATCCCTCGAGGGGACTGCCTCAAGCATGACCGTCCAGGAGATTATAAACCTTAGTGCCAAGTATAGTCTCCCCACTAATCTCCACCTATATCGGCCTCTTCCCAAGGATAGGGTAACTTCGTCTTATCCCGGTGGGGTAGCTTTATACGAAACTTATTTCAAAGCCGGCCTTCGTCTTCCCATTCATCCTTTCATACTTAACCTCTTAGATAGATATTCCTTAGCTCTGGCATAGTTGGTTCCGAATTCCATTCGGACCATCATAGGTTTTTTGGTGTTGTGCCATATCCATGGGATAGAGGCTACAATTTGTCTTTTCCGTAATTTCTATACCCTTAGGAAATAATCGGGTTGGTGGTCCTTTAGTCCTAGCCAACAGAAACCCTTAAGCTGCCAAATCACTTTCGAGGAGCGTCGAGCAAGAGAGGAGCTTTGAGTCTTCAGAATGATACGACTGCCTTCTGTAACCGGAAACCTGCAAGAAAAGTCCCGGACCGGTGGTTTCGGCAGGACCGTCCGATGCTCAAGTTAGCAATTTGGAGAATAGGGATTAAAATGAGATAGTAGAGATTGAGTCCCTTCCTCATTGTGGGTCAGGGTCTTTATGTACCTGTTCGAGGGTCCCTCTTACCCTTCGTAGATAACCGTCGAATCCCATCTTCCGTTAAGATCGGCTCTGTAGGTGGTAGATGGGCGCATAGCTGCTAAACGCGCGCCATAAATATCAGCAACTGTACATAGTATATCGGTAACCGCTCGTGATCTTGGCAAAAAGCGAGTGAGCGGGCTACGCGGCAGTCTTTGGTATTTTTAATCACTGGGTTCAATATTCAAAGTTGGTTCCACGACTGAAACTATGGGCCGAGAGCATGCGAGGCGAAACTCGAGGCCGAGGTCGGAGACATACCGAGGCCGAAGTGGGGCTCGAGGCCGAGGCCGAGGCGGAGCTCGAGGCCGATGTTGAAGCTGAAACGAAGTTCGCGACTGAGACCGAGGCAAAGTCCGGAACCGAGGCCGAGGCCGGTGCTGGGATTAGCTGACAAATTATTACTTGGATTTGAGAACTGTGCGGACTACTACTCTACCACCTGGGGGCATGATCAGCCATATCAAATAATGCACAAGAAAGTATGCAATAAGTGTGATGCTAAGAATGCAAAGCAAAATATAAAGACAGAGTAGAGAGAAGAAGAAATAAGCACGACAAACACAAAGATTTATAGTGGTTTGGTGTTAGCTACACCTACATCCACTCCCAAGCAACTCTTGGGATCACACTATAATCACCCTGATTATAACCGAGTTGTTTTACAAGCTCACAACCTAAACTTGTTGTTTTAACAATGGAATCACAACGAACCAGCTAATTTTTACAGGCTCACCAGCACACAACCTATCACAAGCTAACCTAGCTTGCCCGAGGCTAATCTGCCTTCCTAATTCAATCACATGATTGAATCACCAATCAAATAGAATAGTAGTAAAGTTACAATAAATAGAAAGCTCCTCAAATGAGCAAATAGATAATATAATGAGATAAAAATAGAAGAGTCTGATTTAGAAGATTTCTAAAGTTGAGCTTTTTTTTTTTTTTTTCTTCTTCTTTTTCTCTTAAATGATCTTCCTTAAGATAGAACTGAAGCTTTGAACGATTTGGTAATGTAGAAGATGTTGAAGAACTAGAGCTCTTGATTTCTCTTTTTGATTTGATGAAAATTTTTCAAAGTTGTCTTTCAAGAGTAGAAAAATGGTCATTTGTGAGGGATTTTTCGAGGGAAAAAGAAAAAATCCGTCAAAAATATAAATTTCTGACGGATTTCCGATGGATAAATGGTCGTCAAAAAACCCTCCTCAAAAATGTTTTTGAGGAATTTTTCTAAGGAAATTTATGGTCCGAAGGATTTTCTGACGAAATTTATCCCTTGAAAATTTCTAATGGATTTTTTGAGAAAAATTTTTTGAGGGATTTTTCGAGGAACTTTTCGAGGAAACTTTTCCATGGGATTTTTCTAGGGATTTTTTTGAGAAAAATTTTCCAAGGGAGTTTTCGAGGGATATTTCCGAGGGAAAATATTTGAAGGATTTTTCGAGGATAATTTACCGAGGGATTTTTCATGGAAAAAGTTTCAAGGGGTTTTCCGAGAGATTTTTCGAGGAAAAAATTTTTAAGAAAAAAATTTTCGAGAAATTTTTCGAGAGAAAATTTTTGAGGGATTTTTCGTGGAATTTTTGAGGAAAAATTTTTGAAGGATTTTTTGAGGGATTTTCCAAGAGAAAATTTTTGAGGGATTTTTTAAATTTTTTAAATAGCTTTTCTTTATTTCCAAGGAAATTATCCATCTCTAAATAAATATTTCTCTTACAAAATAGTTTTTTTTTAATACACCTTATTATATATACAAATTATCCACAAGTGTCATCATATCCAAATTCATAGCAAACAAGTTCATAACAAGTTAATCATATCCAAGTTCAAAAAAGTTATACAAATGTCATCATATCCAAGTTTCATAACAAAAGAAAAAAATATCACAAGCAAGTATCATTCCAATCATAGAAAAAAAAATTATAAATCCTCCTCTTCATGATCATCATCAACATTATCACAATCACCATCATTTGCAGAGGCAGCAGCTGAAGATGGTGCTGAAACTGTAAATAGATTGACCTGCATCTTTTCCATCATAAGACGCATGAACTCCTCAGTACAGAAAACGAACAGATAACTGACTGTTTTAAGCTGCTAATTAACTGTTATGATTAGCTAACTCCTCATTTTGGACAAATACAGTCTCAAACATAGGATGGTCCAGTCACTTAAACCAGCAAATGTTTTCTTCTTCAAATTGGTTATCTATCAACAATAGCGCCTGGACAAGCAAACATATCTTCATGTTAAACTGCATTTTTTTTTTCCCTGACCATCTACAACTAAGACTGCAAATTAACAGCTCCATCTTAGTTAATAGTGCTACCATCCAGGCAATCAAGAGAACAATTCATTGAATGCATGAACCTCTTTATTTAATTGGAATTGTAGCAAAATACATGGAGAGGCAAGTCACGTTTAACATAACTACTGGAACGAGGAACGTCACATTTAATCCTCAGCAAATGCAGCTGCCAATAGTTGTCACGTAGTCCACATTTACTCATCAACAGGTGGATCAACCCAACATCCATGGTCTTTTATCAGCCGAATTAACGCTTCAGTTGCATGCTCCATTGCAATACCTCGCTTGACCACCATTTGATGCATGGAATTCATTGTGTCAGCTTTCATTTTTCATAGTACATCTGCTACAGCTATTTAATTTGTACCAATTACTTGCTACAATTAATGAGTTCATTCTACCTTTTAGTGGGAAAAATCTGTTACCGTTGAATCTAAAAAAAGTTCAAACATCAAAATTTCAGTTTCAAAACATCTAAAACATGAAACAATTAGGAAGAAGGATGTATGATATGTCAAGGCATTCTAGAACTTGTAAGAGAGTTGAAGTTAGTCCTATCCTTATACAACATTCATTTTCTAAAACTAAAACTTATGAAATGGAATTGAAAATGGCAGGATAAAAATATTCTGGGCTAGGCACTTAGGATAAAATCCTATCAAGCATAAGCTGCTTGTCATAACAATGCAAATCATTGTTATTTAAGAAGTACTCCATAAGATGCTTCAAACCCAGATATATTTTCAGTGTTGAGACACTCAACTCTTACTGTATATGACTTTTAGAAAGATCTACTGCATCTAACTTCTAGAAAGATATCAATATCATGCACCGATATGCAACACTTGAAACATCTCAAGGCTTAGTGCATGGAGTTAATTGCATCGACAGATGATATATGGAAAGAAGTTTGTGCACGTGCAGTCATTTCATAGGAGAAACAAAAATTACTTTTCTAACATAGAGATCAATCTTTCCTGGAGCACCACCAACATATCCAAAATCTGCATCAGCTATCTCTCCTAGCCCATTCACAATACAACCCATGATGGCAACCTGCAAGAGAAAAGAGAAAATTGTTAATGTCCACTCAATTTTATCAATGCCTTCAGATGATGGGATCACAAATTTACTGAAACGCCAGGCAAGTGTGATGTCTTTTCCCTAATTATCTCGGCACTGATTTCTTGAATATTAAATAGTGTACAGCCACAAGATGGGCATGACACATACTCCTGCAGCAGGGTTTTATGCATGAATTATTATTCCTTGACAACCAGGTAACAAGTCTAAGGTAGTGTTTGATAGCCCAAAAGCTATTCCTGGATAAATGTACGGGATAGCATTTAATAAGCATTTTTTTTAAATTATAAGTCTGTTATCAAGGATAACTTTAGTTGTTCCTAGGTTCCCTAGGGAATAAGTTCAGGAGATAACCCATTTAATCATGGTTAAATTTTTTCAGACCTATCCCTTCTAGCTATAGCATTTGAGAATAAAAAGAAATATCCCCTGGATATCCTTCCTTATCCCCATATCAAACACTGCATAAGAATCAAGATTGTTGACAAGTTTTGATTGACGGCAAGAAAATAACACACAAATAAAGAGCTTACGGTTTTTGTGTTGCGCATTCTGCAACCCTGAAGTAAGTTAAACGATTTACTTCTTAAGAAGTCCAAACACTACAAGATGTAAGGTGAGGCCAGAATACACAACTTACTTTCCCATAAGACCAAATGAGAAGCCTGCGAGAATAATGTAGATGCCAAAGGCCATGAAAGGAATGTATAGATCTGAGGCATTTATATCATAGACTGGAGGTTTGTATGAAAGCCTACCTCCAACTGGCTCGGTTATCCTGGTCCAGTGACCCTGGATAAAACAGAATACAGCAAAAACATAAATTAGTTCCATAAGCAAAAACATAAATAGGACCACTTTCAACTTATTCCTCACATACTGCTGATTCACTTGAATATAATACTGAGGATTGGAGAAATACTTAATAATATGTTACATTTGAGGCCAAAAGTTAGGAAATATAATGGCATATTTATTGTTATTTATAATGCATGCAAATAATTCAGACTGCAAAAGGGAGGTTATTGACTAATATTCTACAATGCATGTGCTAACATGCATTCTCTATTTACATATTCCATACATTGCTTTGCATAAATTTAGAACTTGAGCCTAAGAATTTCTCTCCATATGCCCCCAGGCCACCTCTGATAAGCCGAGATCCAGCTCCACAAAATGCATTGCCAAATGGGTTTGGTTGAGGATTTATTGGAGGTCTCTGCACCCCAGTTTGATTGCCCAGATTATCATGCATGGCTACAGGTGACAGTGGAAGAAGTTGTCCATCAGATTTTAAAAAAATTATAACCAAACAACACATCTTACAGAAAAAAGAAAAAAAATTATAACCAGACAAGCCTCGGCAGCCTTCACGAACTCTTCCGAGAGATCTGGTCAAAGAACGAGTCGTCGTCATCACCAGCGGCCACTGACCCTCGCCGATCTGAATAGCCTCTGGCCACGAGATAATCCACCAGCTTCATCCGCTCCGGCCATGGGTGCCCGGCCCTGGAATTTGGGAAGGAGATCGGGGGCTCCTCGTAGCCCTCCCAGGGAACGGCCTAGGTATGGACCTCCTCAGCAGCTCCGACGGAGAACCAAGGTCGGAGGCGGGGGGGCAGACGGGAGGAGGCGACGGTCACTAGCTTCGTCCACTCCGGCCATGGGTGCCCGGCCCTAGAATTTGGGAATGAGACCGGGGGCTCCTCGTAATCCTCTCAGGGAACGACCTGGGTGTGGACCTCCTCTGTGGCTTCGACGAAGAACCGAGGCCGGAGGAGGGGGGAGATGAGAGGAGGCGACGGTGGGCGGCTTTCCTCGAGAGTTAGGGGAGAGTGAGGGAAGTCGGGAGTTAGGGCAGAGGCGGAAGAACCAAAGAAGTCGGGAAGTCCGATGGGCTGGTTTTTGAAAGGGCTCCCTCACTGCTTTTTTTTTCAAACCGCTAAGGCAGCTAAAAAATTTAATCTTCGCCATTATTCAAATTATTAAAAGACTTCTAATTATTATAATTTTTTAAATTAATAAATAATTATAAAAGTTATTAACAAGAAATGAATTAAATAATTTATAACTATTCGGCTATAAATAAATAAATAAATAAATATATATATATATATATATATATATATATTTATTTTATATTAGTATTAATATAATAGTTATGATATTCAAAATAATATTTCTATACTATTTAATTTTACTATTGTTATATATATTATATTATTATAATACATTATGTATGGTATATATTTTATAGCAATATCATATTGGGATTTCCTGTCATCCTATTGTATTAGTTTAGTATACATACATGGATAAATCCGTGGATCCATGGAGGAAGGATGAATGCAAAATCAAACAGCAACAATTAGTTCTAATGATTTTTTAATAATATTTTTAAAAATTATTTTTTAAATAAAATATTATTTTAATTATTTATAGAAAACTAATTCAACCAGAACTACTAGCATGCAAATTTCAACCAACATCAATCTTGATGATAGATACAAAAAAAAGTCACATGCCTAAAAAATGTGGAGGATTCCAAATACTACTTTGATTTTTAATCTGCAAATTGCCGGCGATCCCTAGGAATTTGGGCAGCAATCCATCCTCGTCATACTTCCTGGTCAGGATCACCAACATCAGATCCATGGCTAAGAACTTCATGTCCCTAGACTGCATCCCAAGATCCAGCAATCGTTCGATCTCGTTCCTCTGATCGCCTCTCTCCCCCGTGTTCTCTCTCACTCTCTCTTCTTGATTCTCGGAGGGGAGAAGAGAAGAGGAGAGGAGAGGAGAGAGAACAAGCGAGGGGTTGGAGAGGAAGGGGAGAGAGAGAGAAGTGGTGAACAGAGCGATTTAGGGTTTTGACGGAGATCTTCGGCAGTCGAGCATTTTTCGATTACATGTTGGAAGAAAACGGGGTGGGGGGAGGAAGTGAAGGACGCCAAAAAATTTATGAGAGGGAAGAAAGAAATTTATGAGCCAGCCGCAAAAAATTTTAGTGCCTACGGAGGATGCAGGAAAATTTTAATGATTCAAAATTTTATATTTCTCTAAACTCTTTTTCGAACACTTAAGATTTCAAATCTGAGCTTTTTCTCTTAATATTTCTCTTCTCTATTCTTGTTTTTCCTCTCTTTTCAAATGGTCAGAACCTCCCTTTTATAAGCTTTTCTTAATCCACATTTTGATGGAAACTAGCCATTAATTAGACTTGTGGATGAGTTTAGCACGAAAGAGGAAAGGTCCGTTAAAATCCATTGAAGAAAAGATAGCTGTTGGAGTCATTTCTGACACATCTGAAATTTGCCTCCGACAGATTAGATTCAGCTCTAAGTCGGGATGCTCAAAATAGTAAAGTTCGTCCATCGCAGAGTCGACTCTAACTTTTCGTGGCATCGATACATCACATGCTAGAGTCGGCTCTAACCAATGTGGAAGTCGGCTCTAATTTTTCTCCAAAAAACATAGTTTCTGTTTTTAGATTAAAGTCGGCTTTAATCTCTGCATGAGTTGGCTCTAATTGATGCAGAAAAGATGTTCACTATTCTCATATTAGAGTTGGCTCTAATAAATGCAGGAGTCGGCTCTAATCCATGCCGAAGGTGCCAAACTGTTTCGATACGCTCTGGAGTTGGCTCTAATCCTCCTAGAGTTGGCTCTAATATCCAAAACTTGACACTTGACACTAGAATTGGATTCAAACTCAATTTTTCTTGGATTTTGGATAATTAAACATTTTAAATTCCTGAAACACTTAATCAAAATCATTAGTATCATAAGAAATATACTCATATGGTTTTTGTTATACATCAAAATTAATAATTAGGTCAAAAAATAGAGTTCATCGAAGGTATAGGATTTCTTGGGACATTACTCTACGATCATCGAAACCTGAGCAGAGGGTTTCAGATCAACTGGAGTCCAGAGTCTTCTTTTACGAAGAGAGTTTCAGAACAGTTGGTGCAGCATCATCATATTCATATCGATGTGCAGCCGTGTCGGGGTGACAACGACGCTTCCTATGTTCATGATTTGTTATAGCCTGATCTTCGGAAAGAGCTCTGAGTGGCCCTATATTGGGCCTTGGAAGTCATTCAAGATGATATTGAAAACTCCATCCTCCATAAAGGAATGAAAATCTTGGTTCTTTATTGCCGAAGGGAATACCGGTTCAGATTTCCCCCAAGTATAGACGAGTTATGTTAAGGATTTGGATGCACACCCAGAGTTGTCAGAGCGAGAAAAAGAAGATTTGATCACCCTTTGCAGTGATCAAATATTCTCAGCTAGTGTTTTCTTGGCGAAAGATGCCCTTTTTGCCGCCAAGCTTAGCCTTATTGATCCCCAAAGTAAGCTCTTGCCTCTTTCCTATGCTAATTATATCTTAGCAATTTCACTACATACTAAATTATCGTCTATTGTGGCTGCAGCTGATAGGTCAGAGTTCATGACCCAGATAAAGGGGAAGCTGGGCAAGCGCCAAAGAAAAATTGGTTCTAGGGAGAGGCACAAGTCCAAGAAAAAACTCCGTCTTCCTGAAATGCATTCAAAGGAGGAAAAGCGAACCAAGACTGGCCAACAATCCTCTATGTCGAAAAAGAAGGAGACGGGAGTATCAATAGTGAGAGAGAAGTCTTCCCCATCAAAAGGGAAACCAATAGTAGAGGAGGGGCTGGTGGTTGAAGAAAACTTAGAAGAGATCATCAAGGCTTTCCACCTACAAGTAATGGTGATACTGGATGACTCTGATGGAACGTCGCCAACTGATTCTGTAGCCCCCCCGCTCGAAGACAAAGAGTTGTGCCCTGAGGGGTTTGACAGCCCAAAAGTGCCCTCTGTGCATGAAGAAGAACCCTTAGTCCCGACTAAGGGGGAGGGAAGTTGATATAGACACCGAGGCATACGAAGGGCCTTATGTTAGGAGGCTCCTTCCCGAAGAACCAAGGGAGGTTGAAGGAAAAACCGAGGTGCCGAAGAGGCTGGAGGAAATCGAGCAGATGCCCATGGATCAAGGGGAGTCCTCGAACGAGGAGGAAGTCCAGAGTGAGGTTCCTCCAGTAGAGGCATCGGGAGGAAAAGGCAAGCAGGCCAAAATTTCTCGGATCGAAGTCTCCCATGCCGAAGCTCTGCTCGAAGAGGCAAGGCGAATTGGGGTTCCTCGGACTAAGAACCCACAAATTAATTCCCTGGCTGTGAATTCGCTTATGCCTAATTCAGATGTTGAGGAGATGCTGGCTACTCTGATGCAATCTGTCTTATATGAGAGGGACGGTTCCTCGATCGAAGAGGACCTTGTTGTCGCAGCATTCGGGCGGGCTGGCATACTGAGGGATATCGAACTTCTTTCCAAAATTAATAACCACTCTCTTACTAAGATAGCGTCAGCATACACCTTCTGAGGAAGTAGGAATATCAAGGCATATCACTTTTATAAAGTAATTTAGTTGGAACTTACTACCGAAGGTTCATTTGCAGAGCGCTATCATAATGAGGTCGTTGTGTTATCGTTTGAACCTGGTTGCGAGAGCCTGCACCCAAGCCAAAAGGGAGGTCTCCGCTCTTCAAAAAAGGGAAAAATCGGCCGATGGGATATCCTAGGCCTTGCTACTAGCCTAGGAGAAGCTGGCGGATTCAAAAAAGGCAGAACATATCTCTTCAGCAAAATTTCAAGCCGATATCGATGAGCTTAAGGGAGCTCACAAATTAGCCAATAAGACTCGGGTCAAAAATTACTTCAATGTAGGTTCAAGCATGCTAAAGAGATAGAGGCTTTGAAAAGATGCTTCAATGAGAGGTGGAATGACCTGAATAGGAGTTTCGCCGAGGAAAGGAACGCTTTAAATAGAAGGCTTGCCGAAGAGGATGACAAATCCAAGTGGCACCGAGATCGGATTGCCAAACTTACTGCCGATCTATCCCAGTCTCAGCGAGAGGTCGAGGAGAGATAGTTAAGGATTGATAATATCAAGGGGATGATGTATCAATATAGGGATGATAAATTAAAGGCTCATGATAAGATTCAGGAACTGAATACGAAAATGGCTTGGCGGGAAGAGGAAATATGGAATTTCCTTACTTTTTTTTCATTTTTTTTCTTTAATTACCATTAATCTGATTGACTTTATATCTTCAGGTGAGCAAAATGGCGTTTGAAGCCCATAACCAATTAATGGCTTTAAGTGCGGAGTTGGTCTCGAGTCGTCAAAGGTGTTCCAAACTCGAGAGTCAAGTAGCTGAGACCAACAGGCAGGCTGCTCTGGTGGTAGAAGAGTACAGAAACTCCGCTCAATTTTTGGATGAGTGCAAGGTAGTCTACACTGATGCATTCCAGTTTGGAGAGGAGGAAACGTGAGTGAAGATTTCTCAAAAATATCTAGAGTTAGACCTGTTGAGAAATTTGGGAGATTGTAATTATTTAATTACCCCAACCTTATTGATTTTGATGATTTTCAAAAGCCATGAGTATTTTAAAGGAAATAATGAGTTTATTAATCAAAAACCTTGAGCTTATTCAAAATGAAAGCAATGGACTCTCAATGTTTAAATTCACTGAGTTTTGAATCAATTTGAAAAAGAAGTTTCAAGCTCTATATTTAAGATTTCAAAAAGGAATTTTTACATGTTATATTTCAATCAATGATTTCTTGAAACATGTCTTGAATTCATGCTTAATGTCATATTTATTGTATTCAAGTCAAAATATCATTTAAAATTATTCTGGGATGAATTTCAAAGTCAATCAAGAAAATTTCTGATTTTTGATACGTTCCGGAGCCGACTCTAGAGTTTCAGAGTCGACTCCAGTAAGTAACAGAGATTTCTGATTTTCTCGAGTCGACCCTTGGATTTCAAGAGTCGACCCCTGACTCTGTGCGAGCCGACTCCTGGACTGTGCGAGCCGACTCCGCTCAAACAACAGAAAGCATATTTTTTGAGCGCTTCTCGAGTCGACTCCCCATTTTCTTCGAGTCGACCCCCGACTGTCGGGAGCCGACACTTTGGTTCTTTGCGAGTCGACCCTCTAACGTTTAAAATGTTTCTATTTTTAGTAATCGACTTCGAGCCGACTCCCACAGTGCTCGAGTCGACTCCGCAAAATCTGGGCGCAATTTTTCACGACGACACGTCAGCCCCAACGGTAATATTTTCAAATAACGGCTATATTTCTGTGTTTCTAACGGATATATTTTTGCAGAATCTATAAATAGAGGAGCTCTTTTCAAATCAAAAAGAAGAGAATAGAGTGGTGAAAAAGAGAGAAAAGAAAATCTTTCAAAAAGAGGGAAAAACAGAGCTTCATTGGAAAAATCATTTGAGTCAAGAAAAGAGATTCAAAAGGAGTGAAATCAAAGAGAGAGATTCGTGTGCTCCAGATCTACAATCTACAAAAAGTTCAAGAGGAGATCCCAAAGCAACCAAGAGCAAATCAAGATCTTCCAACCTAGAAGAAAAAGAAGAAAAGCTTCAACCAACATCCAAAAGCCCCAAAGCTAGGAGAATCTGTGCTGAGGCCTGATTCCACACTTCAAAGGAGTTGGAGAAGAGAAGCAAAGAAGCCAAGCCTGCATTCAAGCTTATTTAATCAGGCTTTTCTAAACCTAAGTTTTTATTTTGATTATTCTGCTCAAGAGGAGCTGCTTGTATTAAACTCTGATTTATTTTCTTGTGTACTGATTCAATCAGTGGATTGAATCAGTGGAGGTAGTTGTACCTCGTTGTAAGCTTGGGATAGCTTACGTTTTGGGTTCGTTGTGATCCCGTTAAAAACAACGAGTTGGGTTTTGTGCTGGTAAGCCCGTGTAAAACCGGCTGGGTTCGTTGTGATCCCGGAAAACAACAAGTTTGAGTTGTGAGCTTGTAAAAACTCGGCTGTAATCTAGGGAGATTATAGTGTGGACCCAAGTGAATCTTGGGAGTGGACGTAGGTGCTGGTTGCACCGAACCACTATAAAATCTTCTTGTGTTTGCCGTGCTCATTTGTCTCTCACTCTATCTCTCTTATATTTCTGTTTGTGCATTGCTTATAAGTTAATTTCTCTCACTTGCACATCTTGAGTTAATTTGTTTAAAACATTTCAAAAAGTCTTAAATTTTTAAGAACCCAATTCACCCCCCCCCCTCTTGGGTTGCCATCTGGGCCAACAATTGGTATCAGAGCAAGTGCTCATTTAGAATTTGATCTCACGATCAAGGGCTAAAGATCCTTATGGCAACACAAAGTGGTTCATGTGAAGGTCATTCTACGAATAGACCTCCTTTTAATGGAACCAACTATTCATATTGGAAAGCTAGAATGAGAATATTCGGACTTGAATTTGGGGAGTAATTGGACCTAGTACACCCACACACGTAGTTGATGGCACTATTGTTCCTAAGCCCGAAAGGGATTGGAATGATAATGATAGGAATGGCACAATTAAATGCTAAAGCCTTACATTAAGAATCAAGTAATTCCCAACTAGGTGGAAATGCCATGAGGTTAAGTCAAAGAATCAAAGATAAATATTTTTTTTATTTATTTACCATGGAACGAACATGCATGCACTCACTTTGTGAATGGTTTGAAAAGTCTTGGAATAATACTCTCTGTTTTTCGCAAAATTCTTAGGTCACTTCCAAGGACTTTAAGGCAAAATCTGAACATCCTACCATTAGCTTCTTGGTTCGCTAATGACTTGCTTCAAGTTAAACAACATGTCAATGAGGATGAGTCAAGAAAGAAGAAGAAGTCAGTTCTACCAAGGATTGAAGAATTTTGATTTCATTGAAGAAGCAAAAAATTGCCCCTCAAGAGACAATCTGAAAAGAGTGTGGAAAATAGCTGTCTCTTAAGAAGGCCTATAAAAAAAGAAGACTTGAAGAGTCTTTTCCGAAGAAGAAGAAGAAGTGTTTGCTTTTGGCCGAAACAAGAGGTAATACCGAAACCATGTACTTTACCAAATGTTTGAAGCATTTAATTTGATTTCAAGGCTTTGAATTTTTGAAAAACTTAAATTTAATTAATGTGAGTTAAATCTTGTAGTTTTTTGATAAAAAGGAAACACTTAATGAATGATTTTGCTCATAAGATTGATTTGATTAAATCTGAAATGAAAATCTAATTAAAGAAAAAGAATCAATCTCTAATGAAAATGATTTTCTAAAGAAAGATGTTAAAAAGTATAAAGACATTGTTGAGAAATTTACTCTAAGCTCAACTAAACTAAATATGATTTTAGATAGTCAAAAAGCAGTTTTTGACAAAGCAGGTTTAGGGTATAACACATTTAGAAAACAAAAATCATTGAAAAATATTTTTGTAAAAGCTAACCAAAGTAATATTACTTGTTTTAAATGTAATCAAAAAGGACATAAATCTTTTGAGTGCAAAACAATAAGTAATAATGAAAAATTAAACACTAAAGGAAAGAAAATTTGGGTTCCGAAAGGAACAATTTTTATTGCTACTAACCATGAAGGACCCAAGAAAGCTTGGGTACCTAAACATAAAGTTTAAATTATGTTGCAGGAATGTCTTGTAGCCAAAAGATCAAAAAAAAAGTGGTACCTTGATAGTGGCTGCTCAAGACATATGACGGGTGACAAAGATGAATTCATCACCCTGGAAGAAAAGAAAGGTGGAGTTGTTACGTTTGGCGATAATGGTAAAGGTCAAATTATGGGCCTTGGTAAAGTTCGTATAACTCCATCTACATTTATTGATAATGTACTTTATGTTGATGGTTTGAAGCATAATCTAATTAGTATAAGCCAATTATGTGATAAAAACTTTAATGTTTCATTTAAATCTTCAATATGCACTGTAACTAATTCTATTGATAATAGCATTGTATTTACTGGTTATAGACATGGCAATGTTTACTTGGTTGATCTAGAAAAATTATCTTTGAGTGATCATTGCTTGATTGCTGACAATGCTAATATAAATGAAATTAGTTGGTTGTGGCATCGTAGATTAGGTCATGCAAGCACACACCTTATTTCAAAATTAATTAAAATGGATTTAGTTAAAGGCTTACCTAAACTAGATTTTGAAAACAACAAAATATGTGATGCATGTCAATTTGGAAAACAAACAAGAAGTTCTTTCAAATCTAAAAATGTTGTTTCAACTTCTAGGCCATTAGAGCTACTTCACATGGACCTTTTTGGACCAACTAGAACCACAAGTCTAGGAGGAAAGAAATATGGTCTAGTGATTGTAGATGATTATTCTAGATATACTTGGGTACTGTTTTTAGCTCACAAAGATGAGACTTTCTCGATATTCCTGAAATTCTTCAAGAAAGTCACAAATGAGAAAAACACTACCATAGTATCTCTAAGAAGTGATCATGGAACTGAATTTGAAAATCACTTATTTGAAAGTTTCTGCACTGAAAATGGTATTAATCATAATTTTTCAGCCCCTAGGACTCCACAGCAAAATGGTGTAGTTGAAAGGAAAAATAGGACTCTAGAAGACATGGCCCGTACCATGCTATGCGAAAGTAACTACCAAAGTACTTTTGGGCGGAAGCTATTAACACAGCATGCTACATCTTAAATCGAGCCCTAATAAGACCAATCTTAAAGAAAACACCTTATGAATTATGGAATGAAAGAAAACCCAATATAAAATACTTTCATGCATTTGGATGTAAATGTTTTATTCATAATAATGGTAAAAACAATTTAGGAAAATTTGATGCTAAATCTGATGAAGGAATCTTTTAGGATATTCAACAACTAGTAAAGCTTATAGAGTATTTAACAAGAAAACCTTAGTAGTTGAAGAATCCATTCATATAGTTTTCGATGAGTCTTTAGCATCTAGTTCTGAAAAGCTTGATGATGAGGAAGATACAAACATAATTGAAAAAGATCTTGAAAAACTTAATATTGAAGTATCTTCAGATCATGAACAAGAAGCTAAAGATGATGATTCACATAAGGACGATGATTAATATTGATCATAATGATATAGATCTTCCAAGAGACTGGAGATATGCTCATAGTCATCCCAAGGAATTGATTATAGGTGATCCATCTCAAGGAATAAGAACTAGATCATATGAGAAATAGTAATCATCTTGCATTTGTATCACAAATTGAACCTAAAACTATTGAAGAAGCTGAAAAAGATAATAATTGGATGTTAGCAATGCAAGAAGAATTAAATCAATTTACTAGAAATAATGTATGGACTTAGTTGAAAGACCTAAAAATCATTCAGTAATAGGATCAAAATGGATTTTTAGAAATAAACTAGATGAAAATGGCATAGTAATTAGAAACAAAGCTAGATTAGTTGCAAAAGGATATAATCAAGAGGAAGGTATTGATTTTGATGAAACCTTTGCACCAGTAGCTAGATTAGAAGCCATTAGACTTTTACTTGCATTTGCATGTCATATGAATTTTAACTTATTTCAAATGGATGTTAAAAGCGCATTTTTAAATGGTTTTATAAATGAAGAAGTTTATGTTGAACAACCACCAGGTTTTGAAGATCACGAATTTTCAAATCACGTCTTTAAATTGCACAAAGCTTTATATGGTTTGAAACAAGCACCTAGAGCTTGGTATGATAGGCTAAGTAAATTTTTAATTGAAAATGATTTCACAAGAGGAAATGTAGATAAAACATTATTTTTGAAAAGAAAAAGTAAAGATTTACTTGTAGTACAAATATACGTTGATGACATTATTTTTGGTGCTACTAACAATTTCTATGTCAAGATTTTGCCAAGTTAATGCAGGGCGAATTTGAAATGAGCATGATGGGAGAACTCAACTTCTTCCTTGGACTCCAAATCAAACAAAGCAAAGAGGGAATCTTCATCAACCAAACAAAATACACAAGAGAAATCCTAAAGAAGTTTGGTATGGAATCAATGAAACCCCTCGGAACACCAATGAGTCCTTCATGCAAGCTGGACAAAGATGAAGAAGGTAAAAAGGTTGATCAAAATATTATCGAGGTATATCGGATCCCTTCTTTATTTAACTGCAAGTAGACCAGATATTATGTTTTCTGTATGTTATGTGCTAGATTTCAATCAGAACCTAAAGAATCACATTTAATTGCTGTTAAAAGAATACTAAGATATCTAAGTGGAACAAAAAATGTAGGTTTATGGTATTCTAGAGACTCCACATTAAACTTAATTGCATACTCTGATTCTGATTATGCTGGATGTAAATTAGATAGAAAAAGCACAAGTGGTGCATGCCAATTCTTAGGAAGTAACTTAATCTCATGGTTTAGCAAAAAGCAAAATTCAGTTGCATTATCAACTACTGAAGCTGAATATGTAGCGGCTGGAAGTTGCTGTGCGCAAATCCTATGGATTAAGCGACAACTTGAAGACTATGGTATCACACTTAATAAGACACCCATAAAATGTGATAATACAAGCGCAATCAATTTAACTAAAAATCCAATTCAACATTCAAGGACAAAACACATAGAAATTAGATATCACTTTATAAGAGAACATGTAACTAATGAAGAAATTTGTCTTGAATATGTTAACACTGAAGAACAATTAGCTGATATTTTTACAAAACCTTTAAGCGAAGAAAGATTTTGTTATCTTAGAGGAGAATTAGGGATTTGTGATCCTTTGGAATAGATTTTGAAACCCCTAAGGAAATGTATCTAGAGTTCTTTCAATTTCTCAAAATCTTAAGGAAATTTTATCTAGAACTCATATCAATTTGATCTCTCAAAATCCATGATTTTTAATCATACTCAAAGATCAAATTCCGGACTCATTTCAGATTCTCTGAATCTTTATTTTTTTTCTGAAATGGTCTCGGAGCCGACTCGGACAGTATCGGAGTCGACCCCTGTTTCTGTTGAAACTCGGGAGCCGACCCCCGCTCTGCGCGAGTCGACTCGATTTCGGGTCCGTGCTCTGTGACTACTCGGGAGCCGACTCCACGCTTTGCGCGAGTCGACTCGACGTGGTCCCAGTTTGATTATCTAGGGCACGAGTCGACCCCACGGACATTTCAATCATTTCTAATCATTCCAAACTCTTTCCAAAGCTTTCCAAACCTTCCAAAACTCCAAAAACCTCTGATTATTCACTCCATCTAGATCTATGGCACCTAAAACCGTGGAGCTAGCAGTAGTGGCGCCGGATTGAAGAGGAAACGGACCGTTCGACGACCCGTCGCGAGCCGTCTCCGGATTCGTCCTCTACCCTTCTCCGAGTGGTTCTCCTGTTCCAGCTACCACTCTTCAGGTAGATCACCTTGCCAGTAGAGTTGTTACAACCGGTAGAAAGTTGATTTTGAGTTATTTGAGAATGAAGGTTTTATAATAGGTAGACAGTTGATTGAGATGGGACTTGAGAAAATGTGTTCACTGGATTGTCCCACGTATCCTGCATTAGTTAAGGAATTTTACTCAAATTTGACTAGAGGTGATGATGGATTAGTTAGTGTGGTGAGAGGCATTGGATTGAATATCACTGCCACTATTTATCTAGACTGTTAGATTTACCCCTGTCTGGACCATCCACTATGCCCCAGAGGATAGATCACCTGCCCTCACAAGATTATTGAACAGAAATTTTGAGGGTTTTGAAGAAGTTTTTGCAAGTCAATTGCCTTTGGAGCTGAGGTTACTTCACAACATCTGCAGTAGAATTTTGTTTCCCAAGACTGGCAGATTCGATTATGTATCTGAGAGAGATATTTTTATTATGGATGCCGTAGTTTCTGGGAAGCCTATTAATTTGCCTCGGATGATCATTTGGTACATTGCTGATTGTGGAGGGAAGAAGAAGTCAAGTTTGCCCTATGGCATGGTTCTAACGAAGTTATTTCAAAGCCAAGGGATTGCATTTGGTGATAGTGAGCCAAAAGGGAATTAAGGCATACTGATTATTACTCTTTGGCTACTATTCATCGAATGGGTTTTGTTAAGAGGAATGGAAGATGGGAGAGGAAGAATATTGCAGAGGACAGAGCTATGGATGCTGAGGCCCCCAGACCATCTGTGAGACATTCTTCACCTGAGCCTCCTCAGAGCTCTTCTGTTCCAGATTCTGTTCCAGCCCCTGCTCCTGCTCCTGCTCCAGCTCAGACATCTACTTTATCATCTGTTAGCTTTTCTGATGTTCAGTTAGATCAGCTTAGATCCTTATTCAAATCTGAGATTAGTGAGCATGAAAATAGATTGAAAAATGAATTTGATGAAAAGTTTATGAATTTGAAAGAAGCTTTGTATTCACTTAGTGATCGGGTTGCATCTATTGAATCTACTCTTAGTTCATCCACCAGCTCCTTAAGTGAAGACTTGAAGAATATTTTTGGAGAGCTTAAGGATATCTGTGGTGACTCAGAGACCTATTCCCAGTGCAACGCCGAGCTTCAGGATAAGATTTTGACTGCTTGTACTTTTGTAGATAATAAGCTTAAAGATTATGTTAAACTACAATGTGAAGGAATGAAGCAGATAGTTGATCATTTGAATAGGATTACAAGAAGAAACTTTTGATATTTTTAATGTAATCTCATTTCAATGTACTGAGTAATCTCATTTTGATGTAATGAAGTCAAGTTTACTTTCAATGTAATGAGTATGTTTACATTTTCATGTAATATCATTTTGAAGTAATGAGAAAGTTTGATGCATTACTTATGTACATTTCAATTGTAAGTATCTTTGAATATCTTGAATGATTATCCTCAATTGATAATTTGAATGGTAAATAAAGAATGATATTGAAAATTAATCATTTCTTCCTAACCTTTTTGTTGATTACAAAAAAGGGGGAGAGATTTTATTTAATCGTATATGCTTTCAATTGCTTTCAATGCAATCAAATTTTAAATTTGAAAGAGGGAGAGATAATTTGAATATTAAAGGGGGAGAGTTAATTTAAGTAAAGGGAGAGATAATTTGGTTATCATTATGCTTAAAATTTAAAAGGGAAAAATTATTTGCTTGAACTTAAAATTGAAAATTTTGAATGAATTATAAAATTGAGTTTCATAGGGGGAGCTATCTCATTTAGGGGGAGCCTCTCAATGAACATAAAAATTGATTTTGGTATCGAAAATTTTTCAATACAAACATGCATATACTCAATGTTTTTGTCATCATCAAAAAGGGGGAGATTGTTGAGAAATTTGGGAGATTGTAATTATTTAATTACCCCAACTTTATTGATTTTGATGATTTCCAAAAGCCATGAGTATTTTAAAGGAAATAATGAGTTTATTAATCAAAAACCTTGAGCTTATTCAAAATGAAAGCAATGGACTCTCAATGTTTAAATTCACTGAGTTTTGAATCAATTTGAAAAAGAAGTTTCAAGCTCTATATTTAAGATTTCAAAAAGGAATTTTTACATGTTATATTTCAATCAATGATTTCTTGAAACATGTCTTGAATTCATGCTTAATGTCATATTTATTGTATTCAAGTCAAAATATCATTTAAAATTATTCTGGGACGAATTTCAAAGTCAATCAGAAAATTTCTGATTTTTGATACGTTCCGGAGCCGACTCTAGAGTTTCAGAGTCGACTCCAGTAAGTAACAGAGATTTCTGATTTTCTCGAGTCGACCCTTGGATTTCAAGAGTCGACCCCTGACTCTGTGCGAGCCGACTCCTGGACTGTGCGAGCCGACTCCGCTCAAACAACAGAAAGCATGTTTTTTGAGCGCTTCTCGAGTCGACTCCCCATTTTCTTCGAGTCGACCCCCGACTGTCGGGAGCCGACACTTTGGTTCTTCGCGAGTCGACCCTCTAACGTTTAAAATGTTTCTATTTTTAGTAATCGACTTCGAGCCGACTCCCACAGTGCTCGAGTCGACTCCGCGAAATCTGGGCGCATTTTTCACGATGACACGTCAGCCCCAACGGTAATATTTTCAAATAACGGCTATATTTCTGTGTTTCTAACGGATATATTTTTGCAGAATCTATAAATAGAGGAGCTCTTTTCAAATCAAAATAGAAAAAAGAGAGAAAAGAAAATCTTTCAAAAAGAGGGAAAAACAGAGCTTCATTGGAAAAATCATTTGAGTCAAGAAAAGAGATTCAAAAGGAGTGAAATCAAAGAGAGAGATTCGTGTGCTCCAGATCTACAATCTACAAAAGTTCAAGAGGAGATCCCAAAGCAACCAAGAGCAAATCAAGATCTTCCAACCTAGAAGAAAAAGAAGAAAAGCTTCAACCAACTCCAAAAGCCCCAAAGCTAGGAGAATCTGTGCTGAGGCCTGATTCCACACTTCAAAGGAGTTGGAGAAGAGAAGAAAAGAAGCCAAGCCTGCATTCAAGCTTATTTAATCAGGCTTTTCTAAACCTAAGTTTTTATTTTGATTATTCTGCTCAAGAGGAGCTGTTGTATTAAACTCTGATTTATTTTCTTGTGTACTGATTCAATCAGTGGATTGAATCAGTGGAGGTAGTTGTACCTCGTTGTAAGCTTGGGATAGCTTACGTTTTGGGTTCGTTGTGATCCCGTTAAAAACAACGAGTTGGGTTTTGTGCTGGTAAGCCCGTGTAAAACCGGCTGGGTTCGTTGTGATCCCGGAAAAACAACAAGTTTGAGTTGTGAGCTTGTAAAACAACTCGGCTGTAATCTAGGGAGATTATAGTGTGGACCCAAGTGAATCTTGGGAGTGGACGTAGGTGCTGGTTGCACCGAACCACTATAAAATTATCTTGTGTTTGCCGTGCTCATTTGTCTCTCACTCTATCTCTCTTATATTTCTGTTTGTGCATTGCTTATAAGTTAATTTCTCTCACTTGCACATCTTGAGTTAATTTGTTTAAAACATTTCAAAAAGTCTTAAATTTTTAAGAACCCAATTCACCCCCCCCCCCCTCTTGGGTTGCCATCTGGGCCAACAAGACCTCTCCTTTTGGAAGCTAAATACTATGATGTTCGTAGATCGGGAACTGAGTTGTTTGCCGAAGCTGAGTATGAGGAGATCCCGGACATTGACTTTGAAGCTATTCTTAGCACAATCCGAGTCATGGATCTAGAAATTGTTAGCCAAGGGGGAGAAAGTCCTCAGCGCATTGCCGAAGAACCCGAGGCTCCCCGCCTGGTCACATTCGAAGTGCGTGAATCAAGTTAGCCCTTCCCAAGTGCTACTGAAGCTGCCTCCGAGGCTGAGCCTAAGTCCTAAAGACTACTTTTGTAATATTTCTTTTTTTGTATCCGACGAGGCTTAGCAGAGCCTCACTTTGCAATATCAATATGAATAAATCTTTGTTTTTCGGTATATTTTTCATTGTTTAGGCGTCGGGTGTTAAAATGACCCTTTTTAGCTCGTCTGCGCCTTGCCTAAACTCAGTTTATAGTCAAACCGAGTAAGTAAGTCAGTTCTACCAAGGTTTGAAGAATCTTTGATAACTTCATTGAGATAGAAAAAATTGCTCTGCCTCATCGAGACTAATCTGAAAAGATCTGTGGGAGTGGAAAATAGCTCGACTCTTGCCAAACAAAGAAGATAGCTTGGCTTTTGCCGAAGCAAAGAAGATAGCTCGGCTTTTGCCGAAGCAAAGGAGATAGCTCAGTACTCACCAAGCAGCATTTCATTTTTCTCAAGGCATTTACTTTGTTGTTAATACGTTATCTTTTATGTTGCAGCTTTATTTTTTGTATGCGTTAAGTAATCATTCGCTATAGGGCTGCACATTTTTCTGCAGAAGCTTCCTTAGGCTCATTGTACCAAAAATAGATCCTTGCATTTAAGTCTTCTGATCCAAGATCAAGAGGAGAGCTCTCGCCTTTTATTGTTACGTGGGAAGAGTTTTTCGGTATACCCTACAGAGTATTGAGTTCCAACAAGACATTGACACGTGGTCTTAATTAAATGTGACATGATCATTGCGCCCTGAGTCCCGAAGCTCTCCCTTTTGTCAATAACTGCCCCCCATTTAACATCTATAAAAAGGAAGGAGCAAAGGATGCTTGAGCATATCCTAAAAGTTTTTGCATTCTGAGAGCAGAAAGAAATCTGTTCGTCATGTCCCATATCAAAATTGAAAACCATAAGGCCATATTTTCCTTTTAAGATTTGGCTTGGCCCTGATGGTTGGGATGATGAAGAAGTTGTCAAAAAGCAAGCTATCCTTAAGAAAGAAGTTATGGAGGTCATATGCGAAGCGCAGAAGGAGGATAGAGGCCATATTGGAAGCGCACGCGGGTGCTTTCTACTTGGCTCTATCCGTCCATCGTGGAACCATAAAGGCCATACGGGGAATGCGATTTTTATAGGCCTCGACTTCCATAGGCCGTCACCAAGGTAACCTTAAATGGTTGCCATTTTGGATCCCTCGGTTTATCCAACTGAAGGTCCATAGGATGGCTTCCAAGGGAAAAGAAGGCCAAAAGTAAGTTCCATTGGGCTTCTTTTTTCCGTATCGTTAACCTTCTTCTCGGGGATCATAGCTCGATAGAGTTCTCTTTTCAAATTTTGCTTTCTAGAACTGAAGCCCCATCGATGCAACGTAGGTCATCGAACTTAATTTGTTCAAGCATTTTCTAGAATTTTCTGTGTTGTAATGCACTTGTAATCTCCTATATTTGTAATTTCTTGCAATGAATAAAATGACTTTCAATTACTTGTCTTCTACTACTGTTTTGTTCCTTTTCTACTAAGCGTTAGTTATCTCGACGTACCGATGTTTTTGTATCATTTCGACACATAAATCGTTCATATCCACATTAGTTTTTTCGAATCAATGGGTGCGGGACAAAGGCTCGGGCCTGCCGAGACATGGGAACACCTAATAGGGTATCCCTTTGCTAAGGGGGAGACAAACACTTAGCTTTTCTGGGTTTTAAATGGCGGTACCCAATTGAATGAAATGCCTATAATGTTATGAGCACTTTAGGGACTTGGCTCTTGCCAAGTATTTTGGCGATTCGGTTTAGGCTTGCTGATGTGCACCGAATCATGTTGATCTTTCATGGATAGAGCACATGACTCATCTTAGATTATAGGAAGACATGAGCGGCCATGCTGGCTCTCGATGGAAGTTCAGTCATACCAAAGCTTCTTGAGAATTTTTACTTAGTTTATAGAAACTATAATGATTGGCTCAGTCATGCCAAGGGATAAAAAGGGTTTTACCCCACTCCACTGAAGTATGAAGATTGTCGCTCAGCGAACACTCTCTCAGAGAAATTATACCTGGACCAGCCAATATATGAAGCGGCTCGCTTAGACCTGTCGAGATACAGAAAGATTGCTCGGCCCTGTCGAGGTTCGGAGAAATACCTCAGTGTGCTGAGGTACGGAGAAATTGCTCGGTCTTTCCGAGATTTGGGGAAATAACTCGGCCATGCTGAGGTACAAAAAATTGCTCAAAGAAAGATTATATTTTACTTGGCACTGCCAAGGTACGGAGAAATCGCTCGGCCCTGCCAATGTTTGAAAAAATTACTCGGTCCTGCTGAGGCTCAGAGAAAGATTATATTTTACTTGGTGCTGCCAAGGTGCGGAGAAATCGCTCGGCCATGCCGAGGTTTGGAGAAATCACTCGGTCCCGCTGAGGCTCAGAGAAAGATTATATTTTACTTGGCATTGCCAAGGTACGGAGAGATAGCTCGGCTTGGTCCTGCCGAGATTCAAAGCAATGGCTCGGTCCTGCAGAGGTGTGGAGAAAGATTATATTTTACTTGGTGCTGTCAAGGTACGAAGAAATTGCTCGGCTCAGTCCTGTCAAGATTCAAAGCAATGGCTTGATTCTACCAAGGTACGAAGAAAGATTATATTTTACTTGGTGCTGCCAAGGTACGAAGAGATCGCTCGGCTCTACTGAGGTTTGAAGAAATCGCTCGGCTCTACTAAGGCTCAGAGAAAGATTATATTTTACTTGGTACTACTAAGGTACATAGAAATGGCTCGGCCCTGCCAAGATTCAAAGCAATGGCTTGGTCCTACCGAGGTACGAAGAAAGATTATATTTTACTTGATGCTGCCAAGGTATGGAGAAATAGCTGGGCTCGGTCTTGCCGATATTCGAAGCAATGGCTCGAAAAGGATATTGTGGATTGGTGATTGAGCAAAACTTGTTCTTCAAAACAACTTTTTGGAGAAGCAATCAAAGCATGAACATTGCAATTTTAAAAATAAAGTCTCATTATTGTAAACCGGATTAGTTTAGTAGAAGCATACTTTACTAATGGTATATCTGAAGATTTTTTATCTAGCTCCTGAAGTTTGTAAGTGCTGGGTCTAAGGACCTCTGCAACTTGATAGGGACCTTTCTAGTTCGGAGATAGCTTTCCTTGCTCTAACGGCTTAGAGACGATGCCTTGTGGAGCACAAGATCACTAGGAAGGAAGGATTTCCCTTTAACTCGAGAGGAATGATATTGGGCTACCCTTTGTTGATAGGTTGCCATTTGGATCTAAGCTTTCTCTCTGACTTCTTCTATCAAGTCGAGATTGGTTCGGAGCTGTTTGTCGTTCGACTCTTCTGAATAATTTTTCACCCATGGTTAAGGTAGTCTAATCTCCACAAGAATGATGGCTTCAGTACTAAAGGCCATTCTGAACAAAGTTTTACCCCTAGGGACTCTCTGGGTGGTTCAGTAAGCCCATAAACATGATGAAGCTTATCCGCCCATCTGCCATGTGCCCTATTAAGTCAAGCTTTGATCCCCTGCAGCAAGGTTCGGTTAGTTACTTCTGCCTCACCATTGGCTTGGAGGTGCCCGACCGATGTAAGCCAATGGCGGATGCCATGATCTTCACAGAACTCTCAAAATTTAGGATTGTCAAACTATCTATCATTGTCGGTGATGATGGTGTGCGGAAGGCTACCGATAAACAGTGGATCTTCATACAAAATCTCTAGCCCGAGCTTCAGTTATCTAGTTGACTACCTTGGCCTCGACCCACTTGGTGAAGTAATCAATTACTACGAATAGAAATTTTCTTTGTCTTGTAGCAAGAGGAAAAGGGCCAAGGATGTCCATCCCCCACTTAGTAAAGGGCCAGGCAGATAGTATTGGTGTTAAGTGAGCAGAAGAAAGCCTCTAGATATTTGAATGTCGTTGACATGAGTCACAAGCTCGGATGAAATCATCAGAATCCTTCTGCATTGTTGGTCAATAGTATTCTTGGCGCAGCACTTTGTGGCATAAAGCTTGGCCACCAAAATGACTGCCACAAATGCCTTCATGGACCTTCCGAAGAGCATAATCAGCTTCCGACGACCGAAGGCATTTGAGTAATGAAATGAAGAATGATTATTTGTACAGCTGGTCGTCGAGTAGGACATAATGAGATGTTTGCATCTTCAACTTCCTTGCTTCCTTGCTATTGGCTGGAAGTGATCCTTCTTTAAGGTACTTGAGGATCGGGTCGAACCAAGAAGGCTTGGCCTCAATCTGCATCACTCGACCAACGTTTGTAATGCTGGACTTTTTCAGGATTTTCAAGTAGAATTTTTGCTCAAGATCCATCGAATTCGTGGTCGCCAGGCGAGATAAAAGGTCAGTGCATGCATTTTCTGTTCTAGGGATCTGAATGACTTCAAGTTTAGAAAAATGAAAAGACATATCGTGCACCTTTTGGAGATATCGAACCATATTTGGTTCCCGAGCTTCAAATTCTCCCCGCACATGGCCTGCAACCAGTTAGGAGTCGGTGTATGCATTCAATTTCCTCACCTTCAAGTTGTGGGCAATCCAGAGTTCGGCAAACAAAGCTTCATACTCTGCTTCATTATTAGACACTGGGAAGGAGAAGCGGATGCCATACTCAAAGGTCGCACCCTCCGGACTGGTGAGGACCAAGCTGGTGCCAGAACCACTCAAGCTGGAGGATCCATCTGAATGAAGCAGCCACAAAGCTTTGGGCTTTGGCTATTCAAAAATATTCGGAATGAAACCATCCTTTGGTATAGTACATTCAAGGTAAAAACCTGCCAGAATTTGTACTTTGATGGCTAGACTGATACTGAATATCATGTTCACTCAGCTCAACTTGCCATTTGGTCATCCTTCTTGACACCTTTGGATGATGAATGATTGATTTGATAGGTTGGTCAGTTAGGGCTACCACAACATGTGCCTAGAAGTAAGATCGTAATTTTTGGACTGACGTTAACAAGGCCAACACCACCTTCTCAATACGAGTGTAACTTGTTTCAGCATCCCGAAGTAATATGCTGTCATAATAGATTGGCTTCTAAATTTTGTTTTCTTCTTTGATTAGTATAGACCTGATATCATTCTCTAAGACCGTCAGATACAGATATAGCATCTCTCCAAACCTCGGGCTACTAAGAAGAGGTGGTGAGCCAAGATATTTCTTGAGTTCTTCAAAGAATTTATGATAGTCTGGAGTCCAATAAAAATTCTTGGCCAGCCAAAGTGCCTTGAAGAAGGGCAAACATTTCTTGGTTGATTGGGCAACAAAGCGATTGAGGGCTGCTATCCTTCCGGTGAGGCATTGCACCTCTTTAACCGACCTTAGAGGCGCCATCTATTGAAGAGCTTGAATTTTCTGTGGATTTGCTTCAATGCCTCGCTAGATGACAATGAAGCCCAAGAACTTTTTGGAGTTGGCTCCAAAGGCATATTTGGTTGGATTTAGCTTCATTTGATACCTTCGGAGCATCGCGAAACTCTCTGTAAGATCATTGATATGCTGAGACGCTTCCTTGCTCTTGACCAGTATGTTATCAACATAGACCTTCAAGTTTTGATCGATTTATTTTTTGAAAACTTTATTAACCAGTCTTTGGTATGTTGCCCATGCATCTTTAAACCAAAAGGCATGACTCAATAATAGTAAATACCTCAGTCAGTAATGAAAGTGGTCTTTTCTCTAAACTCTTTTTAATGATTCAAAATTTTATATTTCTCTAAACTCTTTTTCGAACGCTTAAGATTTCAAATCTGAGCTTTTTCTCTTAATATTTCTCTTCTCTATTCTTGTTTTTCCTCTCTTTTCAAATGGTCAGAACCTCCCTTTTATAAGCTTTTCTTAATCCACATTTTGATGGAAACTAGCCATTAATTATACTTATGGATGAGTTTAGCACGAAAGAGGAAAGGTCCGTTAAAATCCATTGAAGAAAAGATAGCTGTTGGAGTCATTTCTGACACATCTGAAATTTGCCTCCGATAGATTAGATTCGGCTCTAAGTCGGGATGCTCAAAATAGTAAAGTTTGTCCATCGCAGAGTCGGCTCTAACTTTTCGTGAGATCGATACATCACGTGCTAGAGTCGGCTCTAACCAATGCGGAAGTCGGCTCTAATTTTTCTCCGAAAAACATAGTTTCTATTTTTAGATTAAAGTCGGCTTTAATCTCTGCATGAGTTGGCTCTAATTTGACATAGAAAAGAGGTTCACTATTCTCATATTAGAGTCGGCTCTAATAAATGCAGGAGTCGGCTCTAATCCATGCCAAAGGTGCCAAACTGTTTCGATACGCTCCGGAGTTGGCTCTAATCCTCCTAGAGTTGGCTCTAATATCCAAAACTTGACACTTGACACTAGAATTGGATTCAAACTCAATTTTTCTTGGATTTTGGATAATTAAACATTTTAAATTCCTGAAACACTTAATCAAAATCATTAGTATCATAAGAAATATACTCATATGGTTTTTGTTATACATCAAAATCAATAATTAGGTCAAAAGATAGAGTTCATCGAAGGTATAGGATTTCTTGGGACATTACTCTACGATCATCGAAACCTGAGCATAGGGTTTCAGATCAGCTGGAGTCCAGAGTCTTCTTTTACGAAGAGAGTTTGAGGGTGAGTCTTCGGTTCCCCCTTCATCCATTGGTGAAGAAGATAATGAGGTTTTATAACATATGCCCAACGATGGTGGCTTCAAACAGTTCGTGCAACATCATCAGATTCATATCGATGTGCAGCCATGTCGGGGTGACAGCGACGCTTCCTATGTTCAGGATTTGTTATAGCCTGATCTTCGGAAAGAGCTCTGAGTGGACCTATATTGGGCCTTGGAAGTCATTCAAGATGATATTGAAAACTCCATCCTCCATAAAGGAATGAAAATCTTGGTTCTTCATTGCTGAAGGGAACACCGGTTCAGATTTCCCCCAAGTATAGACGAGTTATGTTAAGGATTTGGATGCACACCCGGAGTTGTCAGAGCGAGAAAAAGAAGATTTGATCACCCTTTGCAGTGATCAGATATTCTCAGCTAGTGTTTTCTTAGCAAAAGATGCCCTTTTTGCCGCCAAGCTTAGCCTTATTGATCCCCAAAGTAAGCTCTTGCCTCTTTCCTATGCTAATTATATCTTAGCATTTTCACTACAGACTAAATTATCATCTATTGTGGTTGCAGCTGATAGGTCAGAGTTCATGACCCAGATAAAGGGAAAGCTAGGCAAGCGCCAAAGAAAAATTGGTTCTAGGGAGAGGCACAAGTCCGAGAAAAAACTCTGTCTTTCTGAAATGCATTCAAAGGAGGCAAAGCGAACCAAGACTGACCGACAATCCTCTACGTTGAAAAAGAAGGAGACGGGAGTATCGATAGCGAGAGAGAAGTCTTCCCCATCAAAAGGGAAACCAATAGTAGAGGAGGGGCAGGTGGTTGAAGAAAACTTAGAAGAGATCGTCAAGGCTTTCCACCCACAAGTAATGGTGATACTGGATGACTCTGATGGAATGTCGCCAACTAATTCTGTAGCCCCCCCGCTCGAAGACAAAGAGTTGTGCCCTGAAGGGTTTGACAGCCCAAAAGTGCCCTCTGTGCATGAAGAAGAACCCTTAGTCCCGACTAAAGGGGTGAGGGAAGTTGATATAGACACCGAGGCATACGAAGGGCCTTATGTCAGGAGGCTCCTTCCCGAAGAACCAAGGGAGGTTGAAGGAAAAACCGAGGTGCCGAAGAGGCTAGAGGAAATTGAGCAGATGCCCATGGATCAAGCGGAGTCCTCGAACGAGGAGGAAGTCCAGAGTGAGGTTCCTCCAGTAGAGGCATTGGGAGGAAAAGGCAAGCAGGCCAAAATTTCTCGGATCAAAGTCTCCCATGCCGAAGCTCTGCTCGAAGAGGCAAGGCGAATTGGGGTTCCTCGGACTAAGAACCCACAAATTAATCCCCTGGCTGTGAATTCGCTTACGCCTAATCCAGATGTTGAGGAGATGCTGGCTACTCTGATGCAATCTGTCTTATATGAGAGGGACGGTTCCTCAACCGAAGAGGACCTTGTTGTCGCAGCATTCGGGCGGGCTGGCATACCGAGGGATATCGAACTTCTTTTCAAAATTAATAACCACTCTCTTACTAAGATAGCGTCAGCATACACCTTCTGAGGAAGTAGGAATATCAAGGCATATCACTTTTATAAAGTAATTTAGTTGGAACTTACTACCGGAGGTTCATTTGCAGAGCACTATCATAATGAGGTCGTTGTGCTATCATTTGAACCTGGTTGCGAGAGCCTGCGCCCAAGCCAAAAGGGAGGTCTCCACTCTTCAAAAAAGGGCAAAATCGGCCGATGGGATATCCTAGGCCTTGCTACTAGCCTAGGAGAAGCTGGCGGATTCAAAAAAGGCGGAACAGATCTCTTCAGCAAAATTTCAAGCTGATATCGATGAGCTTAAGAGAGCTCACAAATTAGCCAATAAGACTCGGTCAAAAATTACTTCAATGTAAGTTCAAGCATGCTCAAGAGATAGAGGCTTTGAAAAAATGCTTCAATGAGAGGTGGAATAACCTGAATAGGAGTTTCGCCGAGGAAAGGAACGCTTTAAATAGAAGGCTTGCCGAAGAGGATGACAAATCCAAGTGGCACCGAGACCGGATTGCCAAACTTACTGCCGATCTATCCGAGTCTCAGCGAGAGGTCGAGGAGAGATAGTTGAGGATTGATAATATCAAGGGGAGGATGTATCAATATAGGGATGATAAATTAAAGGCTCATGATAAGATTCAGGAGCTGAATACGAAAATGGCTTAGCGAGAAGAGGAAGTATGGCATTTCCTTACTTTTTTTCATATTTTTTTTCTTTAATTACCATTAATCTGATTGACTTTATATCTTCAGGTGAGCAAAATGGCATTTGAAGCCCATAACCAATTAACGGCTTTAAGAGCGGAGTTGGTCTCGAGTCGTCAAAGGTGTTCCGAACTCGAGAGTCAAGTAGCTGAGACCAACAGGCAGGCTGCTCTAGTGGTAGAAGAGTACAGAAACTCTGCTCAATTTTTGGATGAGCGTAAGGCAGTCTGCACTGATGCATTCCAGTTTGGAGAGGAGGAAACGTGAGTGAAGATTTCTCAAAAATATCTAGAGTTAGACCTCTCCTTTTTGGAAGCTAAATACTATGATGTTCGTAGATCGGGGACTGAGTTGTTTGCCAAAGCTGAGTATGAGGAGATCCCGGACATTGACTTTGAAGCTATTCTCGGCACAAGCCGAGTCATGGATCTAGAAATTGTTAGCCAAGGGGGAGAAAGTCCTCAGCGCATTGCCGAAGAACCCGAGGCTCCCCGCCTGGTCACATTCGAAGTGCGTGAATCAAGTCAGCCCTTCCCAAGTGCTACTGAAGCTGCCTCCGAGGCTGAGCCTAAGTCCTAAAGACTACTTTTGTAATCTTTCTTTTTTTTGTATCCGATGAGGCTTAGCAAAGCCTCACTTTGCAATATCAATATGAATAAATCTTTGTTTTTCTGTATATTTTTCATTGTTTAGGCGTCGGGTGTTAAAACGACCCTTTTTAGCTCATCTGTGGCTTGCCTAAACTCAGTTTATAGTCAAACCGAGTAAGTAAGTCAGTTCTACCAAGGTTTGAAGAATCTTTGATAACTTCATTGAGATAGAAGAAATTGCTCTGCCTCATCGAGACTAATCTGAACAGAACTGTGGGAGTGGAAAATAGCTCGACTCTTGCCAAAACAAAGAAGATAGCTTGGCTTTAGCCGAAGCAAAGAAGATAGCTTGGCTTTTGCCGAAGCAAAGGAGATAGCTCAGTACTCACCGAGCAGAATTTCATTTTTCTCAAGGCATTTACTTTGTTGTTAATACGTTATCTTTTCTGTTGCAGCTTTATTTTTTGTATGCGTTAAGTAATCAATCGCTATAGGGCTGCACATTTTTCTGCAGAGGCTTCCTTAGGCTCATTGTACCGAAAATAGCTCCTTGCATTTAAGTCTTCTGATCCAAGATCAAGAGGAGAGCTCTCGCCTTTTATTGTTACGTGGGAAGAGTTTTTCGGTATACCCTACAGAGTATTGAGTTCCAACGAGACATTGACACATGGTCTTAATTAAATGTGACATGATCATTGCGCCCTGAGTCCCGAAGCCCTCCCTTTTGTCAATAACTGCCCCCCGTTTAACATCTATAAAAAGGAAGGAGCAAAGGATGCTTGAGCATATCCTAAAAGTTTTCGCATTCTGAGAGCAGAAAGAAATCTGTTCGTCATGTCCCATATCGAAATTGAAAACCATAAGGCAAGATTTTCCTTTTAAGATTTGGCTTGGCCCTGATGGTTGGGATGATGAAGAAGTTGTCAAAAAGCAAGCTATCCTTAAGAAAGAAGTTATGGAGGTCATATGCGAAGCGCAGAAGGAGGACAGAGGCCATATTGGAAGCGCACGCGGGCGCTTTCTACTTGGCTCTATCCGTCCATCGTGGAACCATAAAGGCCATACGGGGAATGCGATTTTTATAGGCCTCGACTTCCATAGGCTGTCACCAAGGTAACCTTAAATGGTTTCCATTTTGGATCCCTCAGTTTATCCAACTGAAGGTCCATGGGATGGCTTCCAAGGGGAAAGAAGGCCAAAGGTAAGTGCCATTGGGCTTCTTTTTTCTGTATCGTTAACCTTCTTCTCGGGGATCATAGCTTGACAGAGTTCTCTTTTCAAATTTTTCTTTCTAGAGCTGAAGCCCCATCAATGCAACGTAAGTCATCAAACTTAATTTGCTCAAGCATTTTCTAGAATTTTCTGTGTTGTAATGCACTTGTAATCTCCTGTATTTGTAATTTCTTGCAATGAATAAAATGACTTTCAATTACTTGTCTTCTACTACTGTTTTGTTCCTTTTCTACTAAGCGTTAGTTATCTCGACGTACCGATGTTTTTTGTATCATTTCGACACATAAATTGTTCATATCCACATTAGTTTTTTCGAATCAAATGGGGTGCGGGACAAAGGCTCGGGCCTGCCGAGACATGGGAACACCTAATAGGGTATCCCTTTGCTAAGGGGGAGACAAACACTTAGCTTTTCTGGGTTTTGAATGGCAGTACCCAATTGAATGAAATGCCTATAATGTTAGGAGCGCTTTAGGGACTTGGCTCTTGCCAAGTATTTTGGCGATTCGGTTTAGGCTTGCTGATGTGCGCCGAATCATGTTGATCTTTCATGGATAGAGCACATGACTCATCTTAGATTATAGGAAGACATGAGCGGCCATGTTGGCTCTCGGTGGAAGTTCAGTCATACCAAAGCTTCTTGAGAATTTTTACTTAGTTTATTGAAACTGTAATGATTGGCTCAGTCATGCCAAGGGATAAAAAGGGTTTTACCCCACTCCACTGAAGTATGAAGATTGTCGCTCAGCGAACACTCTCTCAGAGAAATTATACCTGGACCAGCCAAGATATGAAGCGGCTCGCTTAGACCTGTCGAGATACAAAAAGATTGCTCGGCCCTGCCGAGGTTTGGAGAAATAGCTCAGTCGTGCTGAGGTATGGAGAAATTGCTCGGTCTTTCCGAGATTTGGGGAAATAACTCGGCCATGCTGAGGTACAAAAAAATTGCTCAAAGAAAGATTATATTTTACTTGGCACTGCCAAGGTACGAAGAAATCGCTCGGCCCTGCCGAGGTTTGAAAAAATTACTCGGTCCTGCCGAGGCTCAGAGAAAAATTATATTTTACTTGGTGCTGCCAAGGTGAGGAGAAATCGCTCGGCCCTGTCGAGGTTTGGAGAAATCACTCGGTCATGCTGAGGCTCAGAGAAAGATTATATTTTACTTGGCATTGCCAAGGTATGGAGAGATAGCTCAGCTTGGTCCTGCCGAGATTCAAAGCAATGGCTCGGTCCTACCGAGGTGCGGAGAAAGATTATATTTTACTTGGTGCTGTCAAGGTACAAAGAAATCGCTCGGCTCGGTCCTGTCGAGATTCAAAGCAATGGCTTGATTCTACTGAGGTACGGAGAAAGATTATATTTTACTTGGTGCTGCCAAGGTATGAAGAGATCGCTCGGCTCTACTAAGGTTTGAAGAAATCACTCGGCCCCGCCGAGGCTCAGAGAAAGATTATATTTTACTTGGTACTGCTAAGGTACATAGAAATGGCTCGGCCCTGCCAAGATTCAAAGCAATGGCTTGGTCCTACCGAGGTATGGAGAAAAATTATATTTTACTTGGCGCTGCCAAGGTATGGAGAAATAGCTGGGCTCGGTCCTGCCGAGATTCGAAGCAATGGCTCGAAAAGGATCTTGTGGATTGGTGATTGAGCGAAACTTGTTCTTCAAAACAACTTTTTGGATAAGCAATCAAAGCATTAACATTGCAATTTTAAAAATAAAGTCTCGTTATTGTAAACAGGATGAGTTTAGTAGAAGCATACTTTACTAATGGTATATCCAAAGATTATCTGAATTCCATGTCCGGGGGATAGATTTTTCATCTAGCTCCTGAAGTTTGTAAGTGCTGGGTCTAAGGACCTCTGCAACTTGATAGGGACCTTTCTAGTTCGGAGATAGCTTTCCTTGCTCTAACGGCTTAGAGACGATGCCTTGCGGAGCACAAGATCACTAGGAAGGAAGGATTTCCTTTAACTTGAGAGGAATGATATCGGGCTACCCTTTGTTGATAGGTTGCCATTTGGATCTAAGCTTTCTCTCTGACTTCTTCTATCAAGTCGAGATTGGTTCGGAGCTGTTCATCGTTCGACTCTTCTGAATAATTTTTCACCCATGGTTAAGGTAGTCTAATCTCCATAGGAATGATGGCTTTAGTACTAAAGGCCATTCTGAACAAAGTTTTACCCCTGGGGACTCTCTGGGTGGTTCAGTAAGCCCATAAAACATGATGAAGCTTATCCGACCATCTGCTATGTGCCATATTGAGTCGAGCTTTGATCCCCTACAGCAAGGTTCGGTTAGTTACTTATGCCTCACCATTGGCTTGGAGGTGCCCAACCGATGTAAGCCAATGGCAGATGCCATGATCTTCACAGAACTCTCGAAATTTAGGATTGTCAAACTGTCTGTCATTGTCGATGATGATGGTGTGCGGAAGGCTGAACCGATAAATGGTGGATCTTCATACAAAATCTCTAGCCCGAGCTTCAGTTATCTAGTTGACTACCTTGGCCTCGACCCACTTGGTGAAGTAATCAATTACTACGAATAGAAAATTTCTTTGTCTTGTAGCAAGAGGAAAAGGGCCAAGGATATTCATCCCCCACTTAATAAAGGGCCAGGCAGATAGTATTGGTGTTAAGTGAGCAGAAGGAAGCCTCTGGATATTTGAATGTCATTGACATGAGTCACAAGCTCGGATGAAATCATCAGAATCCTTCTGCATGGTTGGTCAATAGTATCCTTGGTGCAGCACTTTGTGGCATAAAGCTCGGCCACCAAGATGACTGCCACAAATAACTTCATGGACCTCCCGAAGAGCATAATCAGCTTCCGACGACCGAAGACATTTGAGTAATAAAATGAAGAAGGATCATTTGTACAACTGATCATCGAGTAGGACATAATGAGATGTTTGCATCTTCAACATCCTTGCTTCCTTGCTATTGGCTAGAAGTGATCCTTCTTTAAGGTACTTGAGGATTGGGTCGAACCAAGAAGGCTCGGCCTCAATCTGCATCACTCGACCAACGTTAGTAATGCCGAACTTTTTTAGGATTTTCAATTAAATTTTTGCTCGAGATCCATCGAATTCGTGGTTGCCAGGCGAGATAGAAGGTCGGTGCATGCATTTTCTGTTCTAGGGATATGAATGACTTCAAGTTTAGAAAAATGAGAAGACATATCGCGCACCTTTTGGAGATACCAAACCATATTTGGTTCCCGAGCTTCAAATTCTCCCCGCACATGGCCTGCAACCAGTTAGGAGTCGGTGTATGCATTCAATTTCCTCACCTTCAAGTTGTGGGCAATCCAGAGTTCAGCAAACAAAGCTTCATACTCTGCTTCATTATTAGACACTGGGAAGGGAAGCGGATGCCATACTCAAAGGTCGCACCCTCCAGACTGGTGAGGACCAAGCTGGTGCCAGAACCACTCATGCTGGAGGATTCATCTGAATGAAGCAGCCACAAAGCTTCGGGCTTTGGCTATTCAAAAATATTCGGAATGAAACCATCCTTTGGTATAGTACATTCAAGGTAAAAATCTGCCAGAATTTGTACTTTGATGGCTAGACTGATACTGAATATCATGTTCACTCAGCTTAACTTGCCATTTGGTCATCCTTCTTGACACCTTTGGATGATGAATGATTTATTTGATAGGTTGGTCAGTTAGGACTACCACAGCATGTGCCTAGAAGTAAGATCATAATTTTTGGACTGACGTTAACAAGGCTAACACCACCTTCTCAATACGAGTGTAACTTGTCTCAGCATCCCGAAGTAATATGCTGTCATAATAGACTGGCTTCTAAATTTTGTTTTCTTCTTTGATTAGTATAGACCTGATATCATTCTCTAAGACCGTCAGATACAGATATAGCATCTCTCCAAACCTCGGGCTACTAAGAAGAGGTGGTGAGCCAAGATATTTCTTGAGTTCTTCAAAGAATTTCTGATAGTCTGGAGTCCACTAAAAATTCTTGGCCAACCAAAGTGCCTTGAAGAAGGGCAAACATTTCTCGGTTGATTGGGCAACAAAGCGATTGAGGGCCGCTATCCTTTCGGTGAGGCATTACACCTCTTTAACCGACCTTAGAGGTGCCATCTATTGAAGAGCTTGAATTTTTTGTGGATTTGCTTCAATGCCTCGCTAGATGACAATGAAGCCCAAGAACTTTTTGGAGTTGGCTCCAAAGGCATATTTGGTTGGATTTAGCTTCATTTGATACCTTCGGAGCATCGTGAAGCTCTCTGTAAGATCATTGATATGCTGAGACGCTTCCTTGCTCTTGACCAGTATGTTATCAACATAGACATCCAAGTTTCGATCGATTTATTTTTGAAAACTTTATTAACCAATTTTTGGTAGGTTGCCCTGCATCTTTAAACCAAAAGGCATGACTCAATAATAGTAAATACCTCAGTCAGTAATGAAAGTGGTCTTTTCTTCATCCTCGGGTGCCATCCAAATTTGATTATAGCCTAAGTAAGAATCCATGAAGGTCAGCATCTAGTGGCCCGAGGTAGCATCTACAAGCTGATCAATCCTGAGCAAAGAAAAACTATCCTTTGGGCAGGCCTTGTTAAGGTCCATAAAGTCAATGCAGATCCTTCATTTGCCATTTGACTTCTTCACCATGACAACATTCGTCAGCCAATCGGGATAATTTACTTTTTGAATGAAGCTAGCTTTGATAAGTTTGTCAACCTCTTCCTCGATAGTCTTCTGATGCTCGAAGGCGAAGCTTTTCTTCTTCTATTTGATTGGCCAAAATGTCTCATCCATATTAAGGTGATGGACAAGGACATCCAGACTGATTCTCGGCATATCCGAAGCAGACCAAGCGAAGATGTCAGCATTGCCTCAGAGAAAATCAATTAAATCTTGACAACTTTTTCCTTTCAATTGTGACTCGATCTTTATGGTTTAGTCTGGCAGAGCTTTGTCAAGCAGCACCTCTTCGAGTTCTTTGGCTGGTTCTCCCCGTTGTTCAATGAAATCCTCCCAAGCATCCAGCCCGTCAATCTCGGGTCTTCTAGACTGAAGATCGGCGACAAAGCAATACCGAGCCACAGCCTGGCTTTCCCAAACTATTCCTACCCCCCACTACGTAGAAAACTTCATGGTGAGATGGGGGATGGATATGATAGCTTTAAGGGACATCTGTCTGGGCCTGCCAATGTTGGCCCAGATGGCAACCCAATAGGGGGGGTGAATTGGGTTCTTTAAAAAATTTTAACCTTTTAAAAAACTATGTGCTTGGAGATAGATGAAATTAAATGTAATGCGAATATTAAACACAACCAAAGAGATAGAGAAAGAGATAATCAAAGCACGGCAAACACAAAGGTTTTATAGTGGTTCGGTGTATCCAACACCTACGTCGACTCCCAAGATCCACTTGGGTCCACACTATAATCCTCTTGATTATAGCCGAGTTGTTTTACAAGATCACAACTCAAAACTTGTTGTTTCCTAGGGATCACAATGAACCCAGCCGGTTTTCCGGGCTCACCAGCACAAAACCTAAACTCAAGCTAATCTAGCTTGATCCCGAGGTATACTACCTCCACTAGTTCAATCCCCTTGATAGAACTAGCACAAACAAGAAAGAATAATGTTTTTCAATAATACAAAGCTCCTCAAATGAGCAAATATTCAAAATAAAGGAATAAGGTTAGAAAAGCTTGTTTGAAGTAGATTGGATTTGAGCTTTTCTTCTTTTCTTCTTTTCCTCTTCTCTTTGAAGATGTTGAATCAGGCCTCAGCTTTGATTCGTTGCAAATGTTGCAGATGAGAAGTTGAAAAATCTCAAAAATAGAGCTTTTTCTTCTATTTTGGGAATCCTCCGATTTTTTAATATAAATGCCTTGGATTTCTCTTTGAGCTTTTTGGAGTGGAAGGATTTGAGTTTGAACTTTTTTCTCTTTGATTTCAGGCTCAAGACTTCTGGATTTTTGATTTGAAAGCACTCTCTTTTTTTCGTTTTTCCTTTGTTGTTTTTCAAACGACGATTCTCCCCTTTTATAGATTTCCTTTAATCCGTTTTTGGTGAGAAAACTAGCCGTTGGAATGTACCTGGAAAGTTTTTCCAAACAAAATATATCCGTTAGAAGTTAGGTAAAAAGAAAATATTACCGTTAGAGCTGATCTGGCATTTTAAAATTTCGTTCCAGATAGGTTGGAGTCGGCTCCAACTTTTCAGGTGTCGGCTCCAAGTCGTTTATCCAAAAATAGAAAGTTCTGAGTTCGTCGAGGAGTCGGCTCCAAAAAGTTAGGTGTCGGCTCGCCATAGTCAGGTGTCGGCTCCAAAAGACTGTAAGTGTCGGCTCCAGGTAGTCAAAAATTAAGCGTTCTGTCCCCGCATCGGAGTCGGCTCCAGACACTGTAAGTGTCGACTCCGAAACTCTGGGTGTCGGCTCCAAACTCTAGGTGTCGGCTCCGAACCGTATCAAAAATCAGAAGAATATTTGACTGGCCATGGGGTCGGCTCCAGAATTCCTAGGTGTCGACTCCAGGCTCTGAAACTTTAAAACTTATATTTGCAATTGATTCAAAACACGTTTCTTAATGCCTTTAAATCAATCAAATATTTTTAAGCCCTGAAACACTTATCAAATCCATTAGTAATCAAATAAATATACTCAATTCCTTTATTAATCATCAAAATCAATAATTGGGTCAACAATCTCCCCTTTTTGATGATTATAAAAACATTGAGTATATGCATAGGATTCTTAAATCAAAATTTTCAAAAAAATGATCCTCACAAGTAAGCTCCCCCTGAATAAGGTAGCTCCCCCTATGAAGTTCAATTTAGCAGTTGTTTTTCCTTTTGCTCTACATTTTAGTGTTGGATACTTAGAATTCAGTCATATCAATTTCACTTAGGCTTATTAAATTAATGCATATCCAAATCACTTGATACCAATCAAAATCACTTGATATCAATCAATACCAATTAAATAAATGCCAATCAAAGCATAACTAATCAATGCATATACGACATAACTTTCTCCCCCTTTTTTGTAATCAACAAAAAGGTTAGAAGAGTTAAGTCAAATGATAAAATTGATAGATCAAAAGATAATTTCATTTCATCAAAGGTCAAGTATTACAAAAGAAACTGACTTTCATTACATCAAAAACTAAACTTTCATTTCAAACATCAAACATCACATTAAAAAAAACTTAGACTTCATTACATGAAAATTACAAATTGGTTCTAATGATTCTTGTTAAATGATCTAAAATCCTTTGCATTCCATCACTCTGAGTTCCTACAAATTCTTTCAATCTTCTGTCAACAAAAGAGCAAGCAGTCATGATTTTATCTTGAAGCTCGCATTGCACTTGAATAGGTCTCAGAATCTCCACAGATATCTTTAAGTTCTTCAAATATATTTTCAGATCATTACTTAAGGAATCCGCAGATGAACTAAGAGTTGATTCTATTTTGCCAATGCGATCATCCAGGGAATAAAGGGTTTCTTTAAGATTCATAAACTTATTATCAAACTCAGTCTTCAATTCATCCTTCTGAGCAGCAAGCAATCCTTTGAGTTGCTCCAATTGAAGGTCTGAAAAACCAACTGATGAAGTGGATGACTGAACATGAACTTGAGCGGTGCAGGGGCAGGAACAGGACTGCTAGGCTGCGGAGAGGAACCCTCACAGATGGTCCAGCCTCAAAAGATGCAGAAGGTCTAGGTTCAGGGGCTCTCTCATCCAAGCTGCCTTTCCTTTCCCATTGCCCGTTGACCTTAACAAATCCCATCCGATGCAAGGTGGCCAAACTGTAGTAATCAGTATGCCTGAGATTCTTGGAAGGTTCATTGTCTAATCACAACACCTTGGCTCCTGAAAACCATAGTTAGCACCATGCCGTAGGGTAAGGACGATCTTCTTTTCCCTCCAGCCTCAGC
>UESW01004011.1:1225097-1240435 GCA_900491605.1 Calamus simplicifolius
GATTGAAAGAACTCGAAATCAACTTTCCTACCCATTGTTATCACTCTCCCTGCTAGGGTATCTACCTGAGGAGATGAAGGGTCTGGATTGTCCGAAGCAGTTGAAGAGGAATCACTCGGAGACGGCTCGCGCACGGGTCATCTCGCCGATCGTTTTCCGGTTGCTACGGGCACTCCAAGCACTGATCCTCTCCTCTTAGGTGCCATTAGATCCTTAGGAAGGCTTGAATAGGGTGGAATTAGAGATGGGGAGGCTTTGAGAGAGTTTGGGAAGAGTTTGGTTAAGGATTTGAAAAGAGATGAAATGACGAGGTGTCGACTCTGCCCTAATAAAGTCGATTTGGGACCCCCAGGTGTCGACTCCCGCAAAGTCGGGTGTCGACTCCAAATCGCTAACACAGTCAGCGCTCGAACTGGAGTCGGCTCCACTTATACGGGTGTCGGCTCCAAGGTCAGGGACCGAGAGCGACACAGACAAGGTGTCGACTCCTCAAACTGAGGTGTCGACTCCACTGACAGTTTCAGAGAAAAATAACTGAGATTCAAACAACTGAAACTTGTCAAAATAATTCAATAAAATTTTAAAAAATCTTTGGAGTATGAGGAACAAATTGCTCAGATGACTAGATAATTTGTCCTTAAAATTATGAAAGGAATATCAAGAAATTAATAGAAATCTAGATAGTCATTCCTTAGAGTTTCAAAATCATTCCAAAGGGTCATAAATCCCTAATTCACCTCTAAGATAACAAAATCTTTCTTCACTCAAAGGTTTTGTAAATATATCAGCTAATTGTTCTTCAGTATTAACATAATCAAGACAAATTTCATTATTAGCTACATGTTCTCTTATAAAGTGATATCTAATTTCAATGTGTTTTGTTCTTGAATGTTGAATTGGATTTTTAGTTAAATTAATTGCACTTGTGTTATCACATCTAATTGGAGTTTTATCAAGTGTTATGCCATAATCTTCAAGTTGTCTCTTAATCCAAAGGATTTGAGCACAGCAACTTCCAGCTGCAACATATTCTGCTTCAGCAGTTGATAATGCAACCGAATTTTGCTTTTTGCTAAACCAAGAGATTAAGTTACTTCCTAAAAATTGACATGCACCACTTGTGCTTTTTCTATCTAATTTACATCCAGCATAGTCGGAATCAGAATATGCAATCAAGTTTAATGTTGAGTCTCTAGAATACCATAAACCTACATTTTTAGTTCCACTTAAATATCTTAAGATTCTTTTTACAGCAATTAAGTGAGATTCTTTAGGTTCAGATTGAAATCTAGCGCATAGACAAACAGCAAACATGATATCTGGTCTACTAGCTGTTAAGTAAAGAAGAGATCCGATCATACCTCTGTAATATTTTTGATCTACTTTCTTACCATCTTCATCTTTGTCCAATTTGCATGAAGGGCTCATAGGTGTTCCAAGTGGTTTGATTGACTCCATTCCAAACTTCTTGAGAAGTTCTTTTGTGTATTTTGCTTGATTGATGAAAATTCCCTCTTTGCTTTGCTTGATTTGAAGTCCTAGGAAGAAATTGAGTTCTCCCATCATGCTCATCTCAAACTCACCCTGCATTAACTTAGCAAATTCTTGACATAACAGATTGTTAGTAGCACCGAATACAATATCATCAACATATATTTGTACTACTAATAAATCCTTGTCTTTTCTTTTCAAAAATAGTGTTTTATCAACATTTCCTCTTATAAAGTCATTTTCAATCAAAAATTTACTTAATCTTTCATACCAAGCTCTAGGTGCTTGTTTTAAACCATATAGTGCTTTGTGCAATTTAAAAACATGATTTGGAAATTCATGATCTTCAAAACCAGGAGGTTGTTCAACAAAAACTTCTCATTTATAAATCCATTTAAAAATGCGCTTTTAACATCCATTTGAAATAAATTGATATGCATATGACATGCAAATGCGAGTAATAATCTAATTGCTTCTAGTCTAGCTACAGGTGCAAAAGTTTCATCAAAATCAATTCCTTCTTCTTGATTATATCCTTTTGCGACTAATCTAGCTTTGTTTCTAATTACTATGCCATTTTCATCTAATTTATTTCTAAATACCCATTTTGATCCTATAACAGAATGATCTTTAGGTCTATCTACAAGAGTCCAGACATTATTCCTAGTAAATTGATTTAATTCTTCTTGCATGGCTAACATCCAATTATCTTTTTCTGCCTCTTCAATAGTTTTAGGTTCAATTTGAGATACAAATGCAAGATGATTATTGATGTTTCTCATTGATGATCTAGTTCTTACTCCTTGAGATGGATCACCTATAATTAATTCTTTGGATGACCATAGGCATATCTCCAATCTCTAGGAAGATCTACATCATTATGATTGCATCAACAACATCAACACTAGGGGAATCATTATCTTTAGCTTCTTGTTCATGATCTGAAGATACATCAATATTTAACTTTTCAATGTCTCTTTCTAGAATGTTTGTATCTTCCTCATCATCAATTTTTCCTGAACTAGATGCTAAAGATTCATCAAAAATTACATGAATAGATTCTTCTACAATTAAGTTTCTCTTGTTAAACACTCTATAGGCTTTACTAGATGTTGAATATCCTAAGAAAATGCCTTCATCAGATTTTGCATCAAATTTTCCTAGATTATCTTTACCATTATTATGAATGAAACATTTACAACCAAATGCATGAAAGTAGCTTATGTTTGGTTTTCTATTGTTCCATAGTTCATAAGGAGTTTTCTTAATGATTGGCCTAATCAAAGCTCTATTAAGAATGTAACATGCCGTGTTTATAGCTTCCGCCCAAAAGTATTTTGGTAGGTTGCTTTCACATAGCATGGTACGGGCCATGTCTTCTAAGGTTCTATTTTTTCTTTCAACTACTCCATTTTGTTGTGGTGTTCTAGGTGCTGAAAAATTATGATGGATGCCATTTTCTATGCAAAAGTTTTCAAATAGATGATTTTCAAATTCAGTGCCATGATCACTTCTAAGAGACACTATGGTGTTATTTTTCTCATTTGTGACCTTTTTGAAGAATTTCAAAAACAATGGAAAGGTCTCATCTTTATGAGCTAAAAATAATACCCAAGTGTATCTAGAGTAATCATCTACAATCACAAGACCATATTTCTTTCCTCCTAGACTTGTGGTTCTAGTAGGTCCAAAAAGATCCATGTGAAGTAGTTCAAGTGGCCTAGAAGTGGAAATAATATTTTTAGTTTTGAAAGAGTTTCTAGTTTGTTTTCCAAATTGACATGCATCACAAATTTTGTTATTTTCAAAATCTAGTTGTGGAAGTCCTTTTACTAAATCCATTCTTATTAATTTTGAAATTAGGTGGTGCTTGCATGACCTAATCTACGATGCCATAACCAACCAATCTCATTCATATTAGCATTATTAGCAACTAAGCAATGATTACTAGTAGACAAATTGTCTAAATCAATCAAGTATACATTGCCATTTCTATTTCCAATAAATAATGCTATTATCAATGGGATTAGAAACAGTGCAGATAGATGCTTCAAATGATACTTTAAAACCTTTATCACATAATTGGCTAATACTTATTAGATTATGTTTTAAACCATTGACATATAAAATATTTTCAATATATGTGGAGGGAGTTATTTGAATATTACCAAACCCCATGATTTGGCCTTTGCCATTGTCACCAAACGTAACAACTCCTCCTCTTTTGCTTTCAAGGGTGATGAATTGATCCTTGTCACCCGTCATGTGTCTTGAGCAGCCACTATCGAGATACCACTTTCGCTTTGATCTTTTGGCCGCAAGACACTCCTGCAAAAATAATTAAGTCTTATATTTAGGTACCCAAGCCTTCTTGGGTCCTTCATGGTTAGTAGCATAAAAGATTGTTCCTTTGGGAACCCATATTTTCTTTTCTTTACTATTTAAATTTTTGTTACTGTTTCTTGCATTACATTCATAGGATTTATGGCCTTTCTTGTTACAATAATGACAAGTAACACTATCTCTATTTGTTCTTTTCTAAAGAAGTTTTTGAAAATTTTTTTTATGTTAGGTCTATATCCTAATCCAGCCTTATCAAATATAGCTCTTTGATTACCTAATAATAAATTAAGTTTTTCAGAACTATAAGTAAATTTATCAACAATATTCTTATATTTATCAACTTCCTTCTTTAATTTATCATTTTCATTGGAAATTGACTCTTTTTCTTTTGTCAAATTTTCATTTTCAGATTTCAGCATCTTAATCTCATTAGTAAGATTATCTTTTTCTTTAATGAGAATTGAATTATCATTTTTTAGAAATTTGTATTTCTTTTTTAAAACTTTAAAATCATCAACTAGTTCATTAAAAGCTTCAAACAATTCATCAAATGCAAAATCATCACAAGGGTTTTCAGAACTTACCTCGTTCGTCGTTTGCCATAAAGCAAATGTTTGCAACTTCTTTTTGATCTTCCTCTGAAGAGGATTCATCGCTGTCACTCCAGGTTGCAACATAGGCTTTCTTCTTCTTCTTGTAGGCTTTCTTTAGTAGAGGACAATCATATCTAAAGTGCCCCGGTTTCTTACACTCATAGCAAATTAAGGGGTCTTTCTCTTTGTCCTTGTCTTGTCCTTTTCTCTTTCTCCTTCCATCTTAATTCCAGATTTCTTCTTGTGGAAGGGTCTCTTTCTTCTCATGAATTTTTTAAATTTTCTAGCTAGAAGAGCTGTCTCTCATCATCATCATCATTATCACTGCAGCTCTTCTCACTTTCTGCAGCCTTAAGAGCTATAGTCTTCTTCTTTTTAACATCTTCCTCTATGTGCTGCTTCATGGTTAACTCATGGGTCATTAGTGATCCAAGTAGCTCCTCCAAGGGTAAAGTGTTGAGGTCCTTGGCTTCTTGGATTGCTGTCACCTTTGCTTCCCAAGTCCTTGGAAGTGACCTAAGAATTTTGCGAACAAGTTCAGAATTAGTATAAATCTTACCTAGACTTTTCAAACCATTTACAATATCGGTGAATCTAGTATACATGCATGCTATAGTTTCAGTTTGTTCCATGCTGAATAATTCATACTTATGAACAAGAATATTTATCTTAGATTCTTTAACTTGATTTGTACCCTCATGGGTAACCTCTAATCTATCCCATATCTCTTTGCGGAATTACATGTAGAGATACGATTAAATTCATTGCATCTAAGGAACAATATAAGACATTCATGGCCTTAGCATTAAGCTGAGCCATTTTCTATCATTATCATTCCAATCCCTTTCGGGCTTAGGAACATAGAGCCATCAACTATGTGTGTGGTGTGCTTGGTCCATTAATTATAACACTCCACAATTCATAATCTGAAGCTTGAATGAATATCCTCATTCTTGCTTTCCAATATGAATAGTTGGAACCATTAAACAAGGGAGGTCTATTTGTAGAATGACCTTCAGCAAATGAAGATCCAACTTGAGCTGCCATTTGGATCTTTAGCTCTTGATCGTGTGATCAAATAAAAATGAGCACTTGCTCTGATACCAATTGTTGGCCCAGATGGCAACCCAAGAGGGGGGGTGAATTGGGTTCTTTAAAAAAATTTAACCTTTTAAAAACTATGTGCTTGGAGATAGATGAAATTAAATGTAATGCGAATATTAAACACAACCAAAGAGATAGAGAAAGAGATAATCAAAGCACGGCAAACATAGGTTTTATAGTGGTTCGGTGTATCCAACACCTACGTCCACTCCCAAGATCCACTTGGGTCCACACTATAATCCTCTTGATTACAGTCGAGTTGTTTTACAAGATCACAACTCAAAACTTATTGTTTCCTAGGGATCACAACGAACCCAGCCGGTTTTTCGGGCTCACCAGCACAAAACCCTAAACTCAAGCTAATCTAGCTTGACCCGAGGTATACTACCTCCACTAGTTCAATCCCCTTGATAGAACTAGCACAAACAAGAAAGAATAATATTTTTCAATAATACAAAGCTCCTCAAATGAGCAAATATTCAAAATAAAGGAATAAGGTTAGAAAAGCCTGTTTGAAGTAGATTGGATTTGAGCTTTTCTTCTTTTCTTCTTTTCCTCTTCTCTTTGAAGATGTTGAATCAGGCCTCAGCTTTGATTCGTTGCAAATGTTGCAGATGAGAAGTTGAAAAATCTCAAAAACAGAGCTTTTTCTTCTATTTTGGGAATCCTTCGATTTTTCAATATAAACGCCTTGGATTTCTTTTTGAGCTTTTTGGAGTGGAAGGATTTGAGTTTGAACTCTTTTCTCTCTGATTTCAGGTTCAAGACTTCATAAATTTTTTATTTGAAAGCACTATCTTTTTTTCATTTTTCCTTCGTTGTTTTTCAAACGGACGTTCTCCCTTTTATAGATTTCCTTTAATCCATTTTTGTGAGAAAACTAGCCATTGGAATGTACCTGGAAAGTTTTTCCAAACAAAATATATCCGTTAGAAGTTAGGTAAAAAGAAAATATTACCGTTAGAGCTGATCTGGCATTTTAAAATTTTGTTCCAGATAGGTTGGAGTCGGCTCCAACTTTTCAGGTGTCGGCTCCAAGTTGTTTATCCAAAAATAGAAAGTTCTGAGTTCGTCGAGGAGTCAGCTCCAAAAAAGTTAGGTGTCGGCTCGCCATAGTCAGGTGTCGGCTCTAAAAGACTGTAAGTGTCGGCTCCGAGGTAGTCAAAAATCAAGCATTCTGTCCCCGCATCGAGTCGGCTTCAGACACTGTAAGTGTCGACTCCGAAACTCTGGGTGTCAACTCCGAAACTCTAGGTGTCGGCTCTGAACCGTATCAAAAATCAGAAGAATATTTGACTGGCCATGGGGTCGGCTCCAGAATTCCTAGGTGTCGACTCCAGGCTCTGAAACTTTGAAACTTATATTTTGCAATTGATTCAAAACACGTTTCTTAATGCCTTTAAATCAATCAAATATTTTTAAGCCCTGAAACACTTATCAAATCAATTAGTAATCAAATAAATATACTCAATTCCTTTATTAATCATCAAAATCAATAGTTGGGTCAACAGCCAAGGATTTCATTGTAGGGCGATCAAAGCTTAGTTACTAGAAAGTCTGTATGAACAACAACCATGCTGGGCCAAGTACTACTCGAATCACCAAGTAATAACTCCTTTGGGAGTAATTGCATCGTCAGTGAAACTGACCAAGGTAGAGTCTATGATCCGAAGATCCTTCATCCGCAATTTTATCCTCACAAAAGCATCAAAGTACAAAATATTAACAGAGCTTCCACTATCAACTAGAATATGGTGTACATTATAATCATTCATATTAAGATATACAACCAAAGCATCATATATATACTATATCTCCTAAAGGTCCTCATCAGAAAAGGAGAGCTCATCGGTCCGGAGCTTCTTCGTTGGGTTTTCTTCTTCACCTAGCTGAGCCAATGAGGAGCCGATCATCGCAACCATATTGATGTTGCCCACAGCCAAAGGATTCGGAGATGGCAGGCGACGCTCGGGCTGACGGTCTCCTCCATTTTTTGGCTCAAGGACTCTTCTAAATTGGTCCAACTTTTCTAACGGATTAGTTGTTCGATCTCATTCCAAAGCTTCCAGTACTCTTCAGTGTCATGCCTATAATCCTGATGAAATCGGCAATACTTGGTCATATCTCTCCGGGCCATGTTTCCTCGGAGAGGTGGCGATCGAGAAATCTGACGCTCGATTTTCATCAGGATATATGCCTTTGGTGCAGTGAGCAAAGTGTACTAATTAAACCTTTGGGCTAGGCTTTGAGTGCAATCTCTAGGTGGCAGCGGAGGAGCTCTCTAGCGACGAGGTGGCTTACATGATGAAAGGGTCAATTTTTCTCTGAGCTTTAGCCTCTTTTCTCTTTGATTGCTCAGTCCGAGCCGACCTTCTCGACTCCTCAATCCAGGCATATTTATCCACCAAGGCCATCATGTCAGAGAGGCTCTTTGGGTAATTGACCTCTAGGGCTAAATAGAATCACCCTTCTTGGATACCCTGCATGACAAGGTAGACATAACTACCTCATGGTTGAGGTGATCTACCTCTAACATGACCATGTTAAAACAGCCTAAATAATTCTTCAAAGACTTCCCTCTCATTGTTTAACCTCAGAGAGAGAGTAGGACCCTCTTTGATGGCGGCTACTGATGAACTAACTGATGAACATGCAGTTCAGCTCATCGAAGAAACTAATGGAACCCAGCTTCAAGCTGTTAAACCAAGTTCTGGTGGACCCCTAAGAGTGGAGGAGAAGACTCGACATAAGATCACATCTGATGCTCCATGGAACATCATGATGGATCGGAAGCTACTCAGATAGTCATCAGGATCGGTGGATCTGTGGTATGACTTATGTTTGTATGCCCTAAGTCCAATCAGATTGAATGCTATGTGTGTATACAGTCTATGAATATAAATCAAATAAAATGGTTTCCTTATCTATCAGATGTCCTTCATTATATATATATTTGATATATTTATCTGTAAGATAAAGTCTAAAAGAATATTGTGAACCATACATATAAAATTTGTAATAGAGATTACAAATTGTGAGATCCAAATTGCACATTATGGTTCGATTCTTTAAATTTTTTCCGTCGGTGTATAGACGGAATTGGACACGTCGAATGCTGTGAGACTGGCACACATTGCATATCCTCACCCTTATGGTGATCAGCTGATCTTTCAAGCTGAAGTATGGAGATACTTGGATAGGTGTGTGGATGCTTATTATTATAACGATGCATTGGTTGACCCACAGAGATCTCATATGGATATTCTATATAGTGTTAATGGTTGATCTCTAATGACGGTTGTACGAGTGATCCTTTGACTTGAGGTATTCACTGTACCTCATATGTAGAATGTCATACTTTGACAACATACAAACTTTGCTCTAGCCATGAGTGACAATATGATGATGGTTGGGTATGACATGAAACACATGGAGGTGGTGATTGATCAAGATAGAATTTATCTTCCTTAATATTAAGAGGGTTATATCCCACGGCCACTTGATGGATTGATTAGACTTAAAATCCTTGCAAGGTTGAGTTAGAATCCGAAATGGTTTTGGAGTTCTAATTCATATAAGTCAATTTTTTCTTAGATCAAGTAAACAAGATCAATTACAGGATTGACACTTTTCATACCACTGACTGATCTAGGATATGTGACGAAAGGATTGAATCATACGTAATCGATCATGGACAGGTGATGTTGATGACCACGTCGGCATAACTCTATGATACTTGGGTAATCATGATGCTTTGCTAGAGGCCACTCATGATTTATAATTATGAATAGGTTGATAAAGTCAAAGGATTGACTAGGTCAACATCTGGGTAAGATTGATTCATAATTGTTGCCAACGTGTCGAGGGCCCAATGGGTCACACGCATTAAGGAGTCATTTGGATGAGTTAAAGTAAGAATTAAATTAGATTTAATTCTGATTTGATAGCCATTTTTTAAGTTGATTATGATTGGGTTTGACCTAATCTTAATTAGAATGAGATTGACACTGAATGGGTGAATGTAGATTCGTCCAGGAGGAATTGATCATGCATCTAATGGTCCTTATGGAAGGATCTTTTCTTTTGCATGAGAGTGTACATATGATGCACACTTATCATTAATTGAATGACCATGATTAAGCCCAAGTGTTGGGCATGATCAATAGGTTTTAATGCCAGGTGATGGTGTGCTAAATCCTTGGTCAATTGGGTGTCATTTGATGGCGCATGGAGCATAGGATGCAAGCCCATCATTATGCTATTTTCCATCCACGTGAAAGCATATGAAATGCCCAAGAATCGGATGTGAAATGTGGGCATGGGACTCATGCAAATATGGGCTTGGTCAATGTTGACTTGGTTATGGTAGTTAGTTGTATCTTGTTGGGACATGGCTAACTAACTTCTTTGCATGATCATTTTATGACATGAGATATCATAATAATTTGAATTTAAATTTAGATTAAATTTGAAATTTAAATTTGAATTTGGCATGAGATCTGGATTGATTTCATGAAGATAAACTTGGTTAAAAAGATTTTAGAAGCTTGGTTCAAAATTCAAATGCTGAATTCTCATTGGCTGAAATTTAAACCCCTTAACAACTTGCAACAAAATTTGTTTCATGGGAGATCAGATTTGATCAGATCTTGAACGTGGGGATAGCTGGTGGCATGGGCTATAAAATACCTATGCAACACTAGGTTGTGTGTGGATAACGATCCTTCGAAAAGAGCTCGGCTAATCTAAGTTATCCGCCCAATTTTATCTCATATCATGCCATAGCAAAATACGCCTTCTTCTCCTTGTTTTCCACGTGAATCCTTCACCATATTTCCTTCTTTAAGAGATTGGGATCTGATTTTTAATTCTCTAATATATCATCTCTTGATTTGGGAAGCAATCTAAGGCAAAACAGAGGCGCTAGCACCCCTCTGCCGAAGAGCTGTCAACTAATCCTTGAAGGATCTCATCCTGTGACTCTGCATGGATCACTGTTGGAGGCCACACATTTGGGTGGCTAGTGGTAGCGATGATTCCAGCTTCATCAGCATACTCCATCAGTAAAGAACACAGGTACATGTGAGTTTTAATTTTATTTTATGTCAATTTGATTATCTTCATTGTCCCTCAAGGTTCCTGGCCCTCAGGGGTCTTCAGGGTTGCATCTAGTATGCAAAATAATTATTTTTGATGTGTAAAACTTGGATTTGATCCATGTTTTCCATCCTGAATTCCCAATAAGTGGTATCAGAACCACTATGAGGGTTTCAATTTAGTTGATCAAAAATTGAAACCATTTCCTGTGTCAAATTCATTATGAATGAAATTACTGAAATTTCATATATGATATGAACTCAAACTTGATCATATCAATCTAAAAATGATTCATATGATGAAATTTAATTTTAGGTAAGAAAGTTGGTTATATGATAATAAATAATGATTACTTTTAGATTTAATCATAATATGTGTCATGTTAAATTATGTCCATGCATGATAGGAACATAATATGCTGAAATCCTGAAATTTAGTTTAGGATTCAAAATTTTAACATGATAGTAATGTGATCAAAATCTGAAATTAATTTGTAATGATGAGTAAGTGATTAAGAGTGATTACAAATTAATGTAATCATTGCATATCTGAAATTCATATGATGATAAATAGTAATCGTAGAAAACTTGTTTTCTAAAATTTTGATTATAATAAGATTGTGATTAAATGTAATCATTTGGAATATAAATTGAAATTTGAATTTTGAATTTGAATTTGGAACTTGAATCTTGAAATTTAAAATTTTAAATTTGAATCTAAAATCTTATCATAACAAGAATTAGTTAGGGTTTGTTAGAGACATTAGGATTTACATGGGATGTGAAACCGATATGTCATAATATGTAATTAAATGATAAGAAAGTTTAAAACTTAATTTTAATTTTTAAAATTTAAATTGAATTCTTATCATATTATCCTAACAAGATAACTATCTTAACTTATCATAAACTATAATAGTTGATAAGGATTTAGGAAACTTAGAGTTAACCACATCATTGCTTGATCCTATGATTCCAAACTTGGTCTAATCAATTGGGCTTAACTACAATGGTGTCTAAGAAAAGTGAGATCATAGTTTTTATTGCTCCATTCGTTGCCTGGGAAAACCCATTCAATGGGATCGAAGGATATGCTAAATAGGACCACATTGATCAACTAATATGGCCATTGTTGAAGAAAGCTCTTAATTGATTAGATCAATAGGGTTAATTAGGATGGTAGCAATTGATTTGGTCACATGATTAGGGTTCCTAAATTAGATAGTGGTTAGGGATCCTAATTTGATTAGGAGTCCCAATCATAAGATTTGATCTTATGAACTTTAGATTAATAAAGATTAATCTAAAATCTACATATAGGATATGTAACCTAGCATAGTACAAATGTTGTACATGCATGATGGGACCTAGATGTGCTAAATCCCTCCATGAATATTAAGTCATTAGCCTTCCATTGTTCACATGATACATAATCATTAGGTCATGAGATTTATCATGCCAAAGTCGAGGTCGAGTGTACTTATAAGGAGTTGATTATGGAACAATGGGTTGACTTAACTAGATTAGCTGGCATAATTGGCCAAAGTCAGGATCAGTCTAATCTAGAGGCAAACTTTAGGGTGATCACATATGGATGTGATTGACAAGGTAATGTCCCCTAAATAATCTAGGAGTCACATTAGATGTGATTGATGATAATCTACCAATTTGGCTTACCGAGATTTGTTGTGCCAAAGCCAAGGTCAAAGTAATTCGAAAGAGGATCCTAGCCCACTAAGAAAATTGAATGTCAATTTCTCGAGATTAATAGAGAGGGCTATTAACCTCAATAAAATAATGGAAGAAGCCAACTTAATTAAAAATTTTAAAATTATCATATTAAGTTGATAATTTATATTGATAGCAATTGACTCGTTCTATTTTCTATGTAGGTTATTAAAGAGATCATGAGTGTAAATATCAACCTTATGGGTATCTTAGAATCCAACAAATTGATTAGAATTAACTTCCCTGATTGGCTAAGGAATGTAAGGATCATTCTTCGATCAGAAAAAATTATATTTGTCCTAAATGAGGCTGCACCGAAGGTCCCACCAGCGAATGCTACAATCGGTATAAAGATGCTGAGAAAATAGCCACATGTTTGATGTTGGCCTCGATGTCACCTGATCTTCAGAAACAGCATGAGTATATGAATGCTTAGAAGATTTTGATGCATCTGCAAGAGTTGTTTGATGCACAGTCTCGCTATGAGAGGTTTTAGACCTCTAGAGAGCTATTTCAGTGCAAAATGACTGAAGATTCATCAATGGGTGCCCATGTGCTGAAAATGATCAATCTGATTGAGAAGTTAGCATGATTGGATTTTGTGATGAATCAGGAAAGTATTGACTTAGTCCTACAGTCACTACCTCCCAACTATTTGCAGTTTGTTCTTAATTTCAACACGAACAATATAGAGACATCTCTACCTGAGCTCGCGAATATGCTGACAAATGCCGAGCCCAACATTAAGAAAGAAAAAGGGCAGGTTATGGTCGTGGAGTCCTCTGGCACTCGCAAGAAGCGCCAAAGAAGAATAAGGCCCAAAAGACCAAGGCAACTAAACCAAATAAGGGCATTAAGAAAAATAAAGTAGCCAAGGAGAAGTATTACTTTTGTGATAAGGATGGGCACTGAAAGCGAAAATGCAGGGCTTATCTGGCTAGCCTGAAAGAAAAGAAATATGCGGATGCTTCTACATCAGGTATATTTATGATTGAAATGTTTTTTTCTGTTACTTCTTATTTCACTTAGGTATTGGATACCAGTTGTGGATCTCATATTTGTATTAATATGCAGATGATAAGAAGCAGTAGAAAGCTAGAGAAAGATGAAGTGATCCTGCGCATGGGAATGAAGCAAAGGTTGCTGCTTTAGCCATAGGATTTTGTTCTTTGTTTTTGCCCACTGGGCTTGTAATGGAGCTTAGTAATTGTTACTATATTCCAAACATAACAAAGAATATTATTTTGTTTCATGTCCTGTAAATGATGGATATTCATTTGAAATTAAAATAAAGAAATTTTAATTTTTAAAATAAAATATTCTTTGGTTCTACTGAAATGTTCAACGGGATTTATATTTTAAATTTTAAAGCCTGTTCTCAATGTAGAAACTAAGAAATTAAAATCAAATAATTCTAAGAACTTGTACCTATGGCACTGTCATTTAGGCCATGTAAATAAAACATGTTTAACCAAGTTACATAAAGATGGCTACTTGGGCTCATTCGATTGGGAATCGTTTGAGAAATGTGAGTCATGCTTACGTGGCAAAATGACTAAGTCACCTTTTATTAAAAAGGGTGAGCGAACGACTGAATGTTTAGGAATAGTATATTAGATGTATGTGGTCCTATCAATATTCGGCCATAGGAGGTTTTTCTTACTTCATCACATTCATAGATGACCGTAGCAGGTATGATCACGTATATCTGATGAAGCACAAATCTGAAGCCTTTGAAAAATTCAAAGAATTCAGATCTGCGGTAGAAAAATAAAGTGGCAAAAGTATTAAGATACTTCAATCATATCGAGATGGGGAATACTTAAGCCATGAGTTCTTAGAATATTTGAAGGAGAATGGAATTCTCTCTCATGGACTCCTCATGGTACGCCACAGCATAATGGTGTTTCAAAAGGATGAATCAAACATTATTAGATATGGTGCGATCAATGATGAGCCTTGCAAACCTTCCAAAAATATTTGGGGTTATGCGCTACACACAGCCGAATACACTCTAAACTGAGTTCCATTTAAGTTAGTCAATTTCACTCCCTAAGAGATATGGTGTGGAAAGAAACCATCCCTTAGTCATCTAAGGATTTGGGTTGCTACGCTTATGAAAGCGTAATGAGTCAGACAAGCTTGGATCTAGATCTGACAAGTGTAATTTTATGGGGTATCCTAAAGAAACAAAAGAATACTATTTCTACCACCCACTCGAGCAAAAGGTTAATGTTTCGAGGCATGTCATATTCCTAGAGAATAATTTTTTTGTAAGAAATATTGAGCTTAGTAAAGCTCAAGCACCACAAATTGACACAGACTGATTAGATGACATGGAGCAAATATCAAATGCAGTGGAAGTTGAGTAGGAGACTCAATTCACATTCAGGCAACATTTGCATGAGCCTCTATCAGAGATAGAGTAACATGTAGCTCCAAGTACACATCAGCTATGTAGGTCTAGTAGAACACATCATATTCCTGAGAGATATAGATTTCTTATAGAATATGATGAGCCTACTAACTACGAGGAGGCAATATGTGACATTGACTCCAAGATGGCTTGAAGCCATGAAGTCTGAAATGGATTCCATGTACAAAAACCAGGTATGGGCCTTGGTTGATCCATCTAAAGAGGTAAAACCCATTGGGTGCAAATGGGTCTTTATGAAGAAAACCGACATAGATGTAATATGATTACCTATAAGTCGAGGCTAGTCGCAAAAGGTTACAAGCAAAAGCAAGGTGTTGACTTTGATGAAACTTTTTTTTTCTGTAGCCATGCTTAAGTCCATAAGGATTTTTCTTGCGATTGCAGCCTATTACAATTATGAGATATGGCAAATAGATATCAAGACCACCTTCCTAAATGGTGATTTAGTGAAGGATGTGTATATGATACAACATGAAGGTTTTGAGTCCATTGATTCTTAAAAAGTATGCAAGCTGCAAAGGTCCATTTATGGACTTAAGCAAGCCT